>JAPWTK010000014.1:2985000-3270000 GCA_029963805.1 Aromia moschata | reverse complement strand
GATTCTAGATAGTATACTTCCATTTTCCAAGTTATTCGCACATACAGGGAGAGCCAAAAGAATGTTTTTAATTTTCTTGGGGTAATAATTTTATGTTCCCCCTACACCCGCATGGGGTTGAAATAAGCGACCCCTATTCATTTTTGTGTCACGACTCTTTTTGTAGGTTAATTTTTAACAATACAAATATATGCAGGATATAGCTCAGTTTATTTAGAGCTTTTTTACCTGTTTTCATTTCTTCGAATATGCAACGGTTATCAGGGAAAAAACAAATTCGTTTTTATTTTACTATTTAAGCTGTGAATATAAATTCGTGAAAACAATTATGGGACACCCTGTATAAAATTGTTCCCCGTTTTCTTAGATTTCGAGGAATTTCATGTATATTTCTACTACTTAAACCAAATCAGTTCTTAGATGTAATAGAGAAATGATGGAACGAACAATATTTTATTGGACGGTTGGAGATTATGAGACGCAAAAGGCAAACAGGTTTAAAATTTCGCTATATTTAGTTGTCCCAAAATTACCATCATGAATATTAAAAAAAACAACTTCTGCATGCGTAAGGTCGAAAAACCACTCGGTCGAGAACCACAACCTTATGCAAAAGGCGTTGGTTGAATCTTGAATATTATTTCTTTACTACATTTTCAATTGATCTGAGTTTCAATAAAATGGTGTTTGATTACTTTGTCATTAGTAAAAGTAAAAACTGAAGTAAATAGATCATTATCTATTTTTTTTTTTCATATTTCTAAAGATAAAGACTCTAAATCTAAACTAAGTCTAAACTAAGGTATATTAGATTGGTCCTGCTTGAAGACACAGAAGAGTGAAATAAGTAATGTTCAGACGAGAACAAATTTTTAAATCAGAAATTGATTGTTTTTATATTTTATATTTTTTATTCTATATAGAGCAAAACTTCTGATGAATTCTAGAAGTACTGAATATGTAAATACACAGTTGTTTTTTTAATAAACTTATTCTTTCAAAGATATTGTTCACCATAAAACAATAAAAAAAATATTTTCTTTCGTGTTTAAAGAAATGCGATATGAGAATGAGAAAGCTATTTATTAAATAATTATCTGTGAAACACAAGACCACGTCAGTGAATATAATATAATATACATACCTATATACGTATCTATACGTACATACGTGACTGCTAAAAGCTGATGCAATAAAGGATCGAACTTTTGACGTAATGATGCAATATTGGAGGGCAACAATTTGAAGGCTTAAAATCGGAATCACAAAATACTTTAAATGTAGGCCTGATATAACATTAAATATGTAATTTGAACGCTTATTCATCATCCATCAGATAATAATAATCTGAAGTCCATCAAATAATAATAATAAATGGGTTATATAAGAGTTATTTTTAACAAAAGACAATACGAATTTTTACAATCAATTGAATTGAATTGAATTAATTTTAATGAATGTTGAAGTAAAACTCAGACAGCATCTAAATTTTATAAGTTTTCTACTGAATGCATCTTGTCCACTCTTTTAATATAACGCATTTAGCTTTGTTTCAATCTATCATTATTTCATATTAACTGACCACAGACAACTAAATCAGGTCCAGGCTTGACACGGTACAGAGATGTTTTCCAAACTGTGTTTATTCATTTTTACAAACGGATTTTTAAAAATGACTCTTAAATGTGTAAAATAGTTTCTAAAATTTTTGAAAACTTCCTTGTATTACTTAAATCGATATTAAACCAACGCCTTATTATACGTAAAAATTGAAAGTTGCCTTTAAGTATCAGTGGCGTCATATTTTTTTGAAAAAAACATCCGAAAAAAGTTGGATACTAGATCACAAAACCGCAGTTCATATGATACGAAAAATACGAAAACACTGTACAGCGTCACTCTCTGTATTTCTCAAAGCCAAGAAGGAAACGGATATAGGAGTCAACATTTTAGTCTAACGCTTTCTAAAATATAAAAGGGTTCCTAAAAGTCCTGCTCATAAATCCTTGGAGATTAAAATTCGAGGCGTCTAATGCGTCTGCTGTGACTACCAAAACAGGTTTTTTCCATTTTGTAAACCCCAGGTAAACCGATTAAACGATAGGTTCAAATAACCTCGGCTACTGCTTCCGAACAACTAATGATAGCCTAGTTGATAACAGTTGTCGAACTCCTGGACCCACCGAGATTTGCAGAACATGAGGAAGATCACGTATTCGCACAACCGGTTACCGGTTACTACATAAGTATACTAGATGTTTATTTTAAATATAAATAGGTGTTCAGGAATACAGCGCGAAAACTACTTCGAATCTATTTAATGTTATTGGTTATTGGTTAAAGATATTACATCTAAATTTCTATTTTATAAGAACATTCTAGTTAACCTAATCAGTTGTACTCATACAGTTGGTATCATTATATTAATTGGTTACACTATATTGTTAAAGGTCGAATTTTTTAAAGACATTTCAGGTCCGTATCTGGGTAATTTTATTGGTTTCTTTTTTTCTTCAAGACATTTATCTAAAACTGAAGTATTCGCGTAGCAGAGAATCATCATTTCTCACTAATATGTTGACATTTCCATGAATTACCTGTTATTGTGTCTCGCAAATGTGACAATAGAAATGTCACACACTTTGCATGTACGAGGTCTATAAATTAAGTAGAGACTGGTTTTTTTAAAATTTTTTTATTCGAATAGAATTACCATTCAGTATTGTATCTTTCAAAATAACTTCCTTGGGAAGCTACACAGTGCTAGAGACGGGTCTTCCATTCCTCATAGCAGTGCTGGAACCGACCAGCTGAAGGCTACTTCAACTGGTCGGTTACAGCCGTTTGAATGTTTTCTATGGTCCCAAAATGACCTCCCTTCAGATGATTTTTCAATCTCGGGAAGAGAAAAAAGTCACAAGGACTCAAATCATGCGAATACGGAGGCTGAGGAGCCACAGGAGTATTTTTACTGGCTAAAAACTCGTTTACTGAAATGGCTGTGTGACAAGGCGCATTGTCATGATGCAACATCCAAACGTTCTTGATGTTTGATCTCACACGCATGACCCTTTTTCGAAGTTTTTCAAGAACCGATGATCTGAACGCACAAGATCCCGTATTCTATCGACATTTTCAACGGTTATTGAAGATGAAGGCCTTCCGCTGCGTCGTTCATCTTCAATCGACTGTCTTCCTTCTGAGAATGCCTTAAACCACCGAAAAACCTGGGCTCTTTAAAAAAACCCTGTCTCTGTAAGCGTGTTGAAGTTTTGCAAAAGTATCCTTTGCGCTGTGTCAAAGTCTGAAGCAAAACCTGATATCACACCGTTGTTTAAAATTAATGTCACTCATTTTAAAAACTAACTAGAAAAAAAAAAACGGTTTACGAAAACAGTCATAAAGAACAAACAAATGACTCTGACAAGTTCAAACTTGTACTGAAGGTGTCCAAGGTCCAAGTCCCGTCTCCGCAGTGTTGCTAGATCGGGCGCTACGTTGCCAGTCTCATTACTTAAGTTTCACACCTCGTAAAAGTATAATTCTTGGCACCAGTTCCATCGCCAATTTCTCAGTTAATTTTCTAAACTTTCCTTTACCATAATTTTGATGATTAGGTATATGTATGTAACCCAAAGTAAGTTCGTAGGACGGTCATAAATCAATTGCTTGAAAGGTAAGCTGAAATAGTTTAACTTAATTCTCTATTATTTTATTTTATATTTGACTTTTGTGTTTCACTCCTTGCCGTTAATTGGAGGCTTGTGAAGTTCACTGTCATGAACTGTTTGAAAATTACTTCGAGGTGGACCGGTTAGAAGTTTTTAGATTTACACGAAATTCGAAATCTTGATTCGAAGTTCCCGAGATTGAAAACTAAACGAAACAGGTTCATTTTTGTTGATCAAATTTATCTTGAATTTGAAATTTTGAGAAATATTTGGTTGGAAAAATTGAATGTGTAATATTCCAAAAAAATTAAGCTAAATGGAAACATGAGGAAAATGTATTGCAACATTTAACAAAGGAAACTCCAGCTGCATATAAACCTTAAAGATTGACCTTAAAACCCGTTTCAAGAAAACTCCGAAATATCAAAATAAAACTTGATAAAAGTTTGATATTTCGAAAATTTTTCTTGAAAACGTTGAACTTACGGAGAAAATTACCAAGAACAAAAAGTTCTTAGAATTACCCATAGAATACGTATGAATTTTTCCGGAGTAATTTGAACGATTTTTTGATTTTGCAAAAAAATTGCTCTGCAAAATCAAACAATTTCCTCGAAATTTTTTTTAAAAAAATTCAGATGCATTTATTGAGTAATTTTAAGCACTTTTTATTCTCGGTAATTTTATCCATACATTCATATTGTCTGAGATAAAAATTCATAAGCGTTTTCGTGAAAATTTGGCAGTTCGGGCGCCATTTTGAAAACGCCTAGGTGAAAAATCAAACTTCGAACTGTATATCTTTGAAACTAAGATATTTACTCCACCGGTTTGAGGGGTTTGAGGTCGATGGCATGCCGGAAAGCTTTTAAAAACTCGATTTCCAAAAAAAAAATAGTGCGAAAAAATCATGCTTTTTTTATAAAAAAAAAAATCACCATTTTCTTATAGTTAATAACATTTTTCGCAAATTTGGTGTACACGATCGGAAAGAGCTTGCCTTAAACTTTAGGAATATATCTTTTTCAATTTTTTGAGTCGCAAATAGCGTAAGTTATAAGCCTCCAAAGAGCGGTGTACCGCGAGGGATATTCTGGGCCGAAACGGATTAAGAGGCGACTGACTTGAAACTTTAAAAGGTCTTTTTTTGAACTGTATTTTCAAAATCGGTATCCAATTGTTTCGAAAAACGCGTCCATTTACTTATTTACAAGCTAGTTTTAGATAAATTACTTTGTAAAGCTAACTATTTAGTAAATAAATCTTGTTACTGTTCAACCAGAATAGCTTTGCCCGTGAAATGCGCAAAACGAACGTAGTACGAGTTAGTACGGCAATATACGAGATATATAAGTTATAACCACAAACAAACAAGGGTCACAATTGGTTTGGTCTACTGCGGCCAAGGGCAAAGCTACTGTTGCCGCACTGTAAGTCATATTTAGTGGACCCAAATTGAACCGATGCAACTGAAATTTAAAGTGATCCGAATTCAGCATAAGCAATTATGACTAGTTCAATGCACAATATATTTTCAACGGTCGTATTTTTTTATACCTATTTAAATATTCTATACTGTACAACTTGTGTAACTGTCAACAAAATTCGCTCGTATTTACCATGGTCTCCTAACCGAATATGGACCCGTTAACATCATCAAAATATATTTTTATGCTTTCACCAGTTGCATGAAAAAAATCACGTATGCGAACTGATTGCTTCAAGGAAAACAGTTTTAGTTTCTTTACAGACCCTTCCAGCGACCGCTACTAAGATCACGAGATCCACTGCTATCGCGTTCTATTTCCGAATCTAGGTAAAACCGCGATAACAGTCTGTCACCCACGGTGCGATGATGCAAACGGAAACCAAGCGATGTCGTGCAGAGAGTAATGTATCACTGATACTTAAGTCGGTAGATGAATTGGATTTGGTCCAGTTTCCGCAAACAGTATCGCAGTAGGTATATATATGTATATCGGGTGTCCAGTAAATCGTTGAAAGATTTTGGTTATTCCTTAGACCACATTAAGAAAAATATTCCTATGGATGGAGTCGTCATCCTAAAGATAATGCCCAAAAGGTCTTTTTTTTACCTCCCGTTTTGTGTCTCGTACACAAGAGACAATCTTTAAAGAAAATGGTTGTGGAAATCCGAATATTCATGATTCAAAAACCTACTCCCAAAGTAAAATTGTACGCCTTAAATATACTGTACACAGTATCTACATCTCTAATTAAAATACACGGTTTTTGATGCACCAGTAGATTCAGCACCTGTACTGAAATAATTTAAAAAAGAAGATCCTTTGGACGTCATCTCCAGGGGCTCTAGCTCCGGACATACATATGTCCATTGGAACTTTTTTTTATTTTGTCTTAAGGAGTCATCCTAAATCGTTAAACATATTTTTCTGGAGACCCGGTATAGCACACTCATGATATGATCTCTCAAGGTTATCCCAACTATGACAGATCAGCTAATGAGGAATATCCAACATTTTAAAGGGAAGTATTAGGATGGCCTAAAAGTAATGTAAATGAAGCCTGTTTTTTACATAGAAAAGACATAAAAATCTCAATTCAGTTCGTTTAAAGGTCCGAAGAGCTTTCAAACGCGCGATAGAGGGGACAGAGTCAGAAACAGGGATTTACATTTTCTCTCTTTACACCAGTGGCGGTGCGTGATATTTCAGTTAGCCATATCTTGAAAACGACGCATGGGACCCACTTCACTTTTTAGGTGATGACTATACACATCTTACAGAAAGGATTTATAGTGAAAAAATCGTCAGCAAAGTTTGCGAAAAAAATTTTCAAAAATACTGGAGCACTCCCTGGGTTCTCAGTAACGCTCTGTGGGATATTTGCAGTATATTTTTTTCATAATCTAGAAACAAATATAAGGAGACGTTTTTCGATTTGATGCAAAATCTTTTTTTTTTAAAAAGTTTAAAGCCATTTTAATTTTAATTTTATAGGAACATTTTGTTTCCAACAATTAAAATGGCCATAACTTTTTGAAACAAAAAATATTTTGTAACGAATCGAAAAACGTCTCCTTATATTTGTTTCTAGATTATGAAAAAAAATATACTGCAAATATTCCATATAGCGTTACTGAGAACCCAGGAGTGCTCCAGTGTTTTTGAAAATTTTTTCGCAAACTTTGCTGACGATTTTTTCACTACAAATCCTTTCTGTAAGATGTGTATAGTCATCACCTAAAAAGTGAAGTGGGTCCCATGCGTCGTTTTCAAGATATGGCTAACTGAAATATCACGCACCGCCACTGCTTTACACCCTTTAATGGAAAGATACACGATATTGACATACCCTCACACATCGCTGACATAATCACTTCCCAACCAGAAATCAAAAATATAAAATATAATAATAATGTAATACAAATAATATATAAACATCAGAATACTATGTACTTTTGGTTCCGCAACGTAGAAGATTGGAAAGAATCGATTAAAATCGTTAATCGTTACAAAATTGTATTTATGTGTTCGCGACCTTGCCAAAACATTCAGAAACTCTTCAGCACACAACCAGTGGAATTACAGACCATAGAAATATATGAGCTTTCTGATCTAGAGTGATTTTTAGGTAAAATGGCGGAGTGTGAGGTACAAGGTATCACAAAAACGAGCATAGTTTCAATTTTTGTTTCAGTTTTGATATGTGAATTTCAATGACAGCAGCAGAAGGTTCAAAACGTATTTTTTGCAGATTTTTTGCAACTTTTGAGCAATTTCTCAGCCCAAGTGTGATGCGAGATGCCCAGTGGATAATATATTCTCATATGCTAACGAAAACGGTGGGAAATTCTTAAAGAAAAACAACAACAATCATCGAATCGGACTATGAACGAGATACGAGGTGTGTAAGTTAACTAATGAGACTTTTTTAAATTTAAATTCAGTGTTGTCTCCTTCAAAATAACTTCCTTAGGAAGCCGCATAGTGCTGGAGACGGTTCTTACATTCCTTATAGCAGTGCTGGAACTCATATACTAGAATAGCCTTCAGCTGGTCGGTTACAGCCGTTTGAATGTTTTTTATGGTCCTAACATGGCGTCCCTTGAGATGATTTTTCAATCTCGGGAAGAGAAAAAAGTCACAAGGACTCCAGGCAGGCGAATAAGGAGGCTGAGGAGCCACAGGAACATTTTTACTGGCTGAAAACTCGTTTACTGAAATGGCTGTGTGACAAGGCGCATTGTCGTGACGAACATAAAGTTCTTGATGTTTGGTCTTACATGTATGACCCTTTTATCAAGCTTTTCAATAATCTCTCTGTAAAAGTGTTGATTTACTGTTTGGCCTGGAGGCACAAACTCTTTGCGGACAATTCCCTGACTATCAAAAAGCAAATCAGCATGAATTTGATCTTCGACTTGCTCATTATTGTTTTTTTTTTGGTCTTGGAGAGCTTGAAGTTCCATGCTTTGGTGCTTGATTTCCGGGTCATTCTCGAACACCCAAGTCTCATCACCAGTGATGACACGTTCCATAAAATGGGGTTCCACGTCACTCATTTTTAAAACGCACTAGAAAAATATGGTTTACGAAAACAGTCACAAAGAACAAACAAAAACTCTTAACAAGTTCAAACTTGTACTGAATATCTACGTTGCCAGTCTCATTACTTAATTTACACAATTATCACACCTAGATGGAAATAGCGGTTATGTCGAAGCTGCAAGCGAAATTGTGTTGTTCACAAACTTTTGATAAGTGACTGTCACAATTGTAAAAAGACGACAACAACAGTCTTTAGAAAACTTCTGAAGAAGCTGACAGCTTGATCAGCGAAACGCAAGACAAGTTAGACAAGCGCGGCGGAACCTGGAAGAAACTACTTCAATATCAAGAATAGGAATACGCCTTATTTGCTCAGCCGACTTTGATGACGTTTATTTTAATGGCTCGTTACATTTGCACAAAATTTGGATGCCGAATAACATGTGTTTTTCGTTTATTCAACGTGCTGCGCAGGTGGAATCTGTCTTGTCATTAAAAAACCTTATATGTTCTTTCATCCTCTGTTCGGAAGTTCTCCTGGTTTGCCCCATATAAAAAAAAACTTGTGTAATTCGGTCTGGTGAAGGCCCAGTTCTCTCGAAACGCGTGTCGGATCCGCTAGAATCGCGTGTTATTTCCGAATCTAGGTAAAACCTGAGCCGTGACGGTGGTTTTCACGATCACTCACCCACGCCTCGATGACGACACGCTGAGGGAAACAGTCGGGAGAATTGGTGCAACAAGTCGGTTGGCTTATCGCACTCACTTATCCGATGAGTAAGACTTCGCGGTCGTGAAAATGCGAAAAAAAATGGGGAGATTCGTCGGTCACAAAACAACGGAGCGTATCAAGGTCACCGGTTGGTTTCCGTGGTGCACTTAAAATAAATTGCAGCCGATTGGTGCCGCGGTGTCTGCTGAGTCGGGTGCGCTGTTGCCAGATTTAGCGAAGGGCCGCCTCTTAAGCGGGTTTTACGCTTACGCTAATTTTTTTATGCCATATTTAGTTTCTTCTCATTAATTGTAAGTTACTCTGATTATCATTGTTTATCTCTAACATGAACGGTTTTCGTAATATTTAAATTAAATTGTAAACCCGGAGAAAAAAAAATCAAACAACTTGACCATTTCTCAAGTTGTTTTTTTAAGTAAACCATACTGTATTTTATAATATTGTTCGTTTCCTTTTTTTCTCAGCATCTCTCTATATATACAAATATTTATTATACTTAAAATATATGATTTTATGTATGTACATATATGGACTTCTCTAACACATGGACAATCGAGCATAGAACTGTATAAATTTCTTTGAGGTCATTTACACCATAAATTCATCAGTTTATTATAGAAATATATTATATCTAAAAAAGGAAACCAAAAAAAGAAATAGTATCAGCTGGTTTTCTTAAAATAAAATAAGCTGAAATATCCTTTTTCATTAAAATATTCGCTCACAAAACCAGAACTAACCGGTTTTCAAAAATAACAAGTGTTAAAACGTAAATAGCGGCGTAGAATCTGAATGCAAAAGCGAAAAAACGACCTACATTCCATTAGCTTTTGTGATGAAAATCTGACAAGTTTATTTTAATAATACCGTTTGTTTTAAAGTAATAATAATTTTATACTTGGCACAGTTGGATTCAAACCGTAAGACATCAAAGCAATTGTTAGAATGATATTCAAAAACTTTAATATTGTTGTTTCATGGATAAATTTTTTATAACCATTCTTTTAATTTAAAAATAACTTAAGAAGTTAAAATTTTATATTAGATAAAATATGTCAAATAAATCTAAATACTGAAAAAAATATGTTATTTCTATGGAGGTGAAAATTAGACTAAAAGTTAGGTTAGGGTTAGGTTCACTACACGCCACAAAGTCTATAGCTTCATGCTACGCAATATTAAATTCAAGAAGAACTGAAAAAAAACCCCTCCTTAAATCATATGACAGCTCATTTTAAGCATTGCAGATTCATATATAAAATCAATCGTGTGAAATATGTGAAACGATTTTTCTTTTCTCTAAACAATGCAATAAGTTAGGTTATGTTAGATGCTATGTAGTATTAAATTCAAGATTAAAATTTCATATACGTGTGTATCTACTTTAAAATTGTTAAAAACCGAAACATATATAATGAAATTGTTGTAAGAACTACATAAGTTGAAAATGCTTAAATCCACAAATTGTTGAAAAAAAAGTCAAAACTGATACCTCGAAGAAGCAGACACTTTAAAGACGCGAAAGAACGAATTCGAATTTGTCGTCAGATCTGGGGAAAAAACGTAGACGCGGCAACGTCGCTCGGCCGGCTCCCCCGTTGAATAACCTTGTGGGCGTAAGACGCGTCGCCGACCGCAAAGTAAAGTTGCATCATACCGGCAATTTTTCCGCGAAGTGTAATTTACGGCGAATTATATCGTTGTTCGCTATAAGCTATAAATCACTAGCTGGTAATCGAGTCGAATTTATCGGAATCGCTGGCGACAAAGAGACCTTTAAACCGGCTGAATTAAAAAAGTCACTTGTTTTATTTATTAATCTAAAATATATTTCTAGAATGATATTTGACATGAAAATACTGAAAAACATTTTCAATACTCGTTTTATGAAGGGAGAAGTATTCCTCGTTCTTCGTTACTCGCACGTCAAAAGTCACAGATCCGGATTTCGATCTTATTAGATCTAGTCAGTGTGACATATTTGATGACTCATTTTATGATGTCAAAATAATCTGTAACGGATGCTTGCTTAATATGCAAAAAATCTTTACCGAACAACTCTTACTTAAGCAGTTTTATAGAAGGTTTGTTTGAACCGCACAGAAGCAGTATTCCATACATATGAGACACACTGTATAGTTATAATGTTTCCAGAAAACTATGCACCATGTGGGAAAATGAATAATCAACTTTATATTTTTGAAAACTAACACGTGCTTAAGTTTTAGAGCGCACTGATGCCAAATTGTTATAAAATTCTTTATGGCAGTGTTTTGATGGTTTCTAAGGCTTTATGTCTGCCGTCTTGGATGTGCCATCTTGAATTTCACAAATCCGACTGTGGATTCGTGATCAGTGAGCCCGAAAATCCCACAATCCCAAATGTGGCGTAAATCGATTGATTTTTGAAAAAAAAATATGTGCCATCTTGGATCCGCCATCTTGCATTTTGCAGATCTGACATCAGATTCGCAATCAACGACCTCTAGAACCCCCGTATCCTAAATTTGGTGAAAACTGGTTCAATTAAAAAAAAAAATGAAAATTGTTCAAGAAAAATCGATTTGAGATCGATTATTTAAAAAAAAAAAAAAAAAAAAAAAAACGCGTCGAGAAAAGTGAAGTAGTTCGGTGTTTCGTGGAAAACGTCCAGTTTTTTGTTTCTACGCCGAAGGTTCCAGTACCCACTCCAGGATCGATTATTTTGAGGTTGGGAACAAGTGAGACGTACTGACTAAACTCAGCAGATGGATTGGGGTTCCGTGGGTCCATTTTTTTAATAGATAAAGAGGGAGATACGAAGAATGCAGGTTTTCCGTTTTTTTTTGCGCATTTTCATACACTTACCTGGTTTTTGAGGTTAGAAAAAACATGTGATGCGACAACTTAATTTTAACACCGGATTCATGTTTAAGAGGTCAAAATACATCGGAAAGCATATATAGAATCTCAAAAAATTAACTAAACTTTTTTGGCGTGTGCTCTAAAATTTTTTTCCCTAAAGTTGAGAGCTTTCAGGCACCATATTGGATCCGCCATTTTGAATTTCTCAAAACGCCACTTTGCTTTTGGAAGCCTTTCACTAGACGAACGTTTTAAAACCTCGTACGTCTTGATCGGTCAAACCAATTTTTGTGTAGGTAGGTGATCCGCTTGACATGAAACGTCCCATATATAGTCCTTCTAATTTTAATTGAAAATGATAAATACGCCTGGGGAACTTTTTTTATCTACTGGCTACGCCCTTGAATCTGATGGAGGATTCTGAAAAGTCCATTTCGACCAGTGGTGGAATTTGACATGCTCTTATTTTCGTAAGGCGGCATGGGACCTACACCATATATGTAAATTTAAGATTAAGAATAGAAATATAGTGGTTCTAATTTTAATTGAAAATGATAAATACGCCTGGGGAACAAAAAAAACGGTGCAACTTTATGATTCCATGGGCGTGCATATATCTTTTATAAATTCGAAAATTGTGAAATAATTTATTCATTCAAATCAATATAGGAGATTAAAATTAGCCTGCATACAAAACTCTTAATATTTGTAATATAATTTGCTGTAAATAATGCTCATTTAGCCAGACAATCTCAAAAAATTGTCTGTGTTAATAAACCTAGCTGAAATACACGTCACTGGCGCCTTAAATACGTAGAATTTCTAATGTCGTAAATCATTTTAACGACGTCGTAAAAATTTTATGACACAGTGGACCGAATAAGTATTTGGATATATTACATATAAAGCAATCCTATAGTATAATGGTCGGCATTTGCTGGTACATTCGCGGCATCGCGTTGCCGGCTCTTCAAAATTTTCTTAAGTATAGTAACATACATAAAGTTGTTTTAATTTAGAATTATTTTTTCCAGCAATTTTAAACGCTTTATTTTAATGCTAACTAATAAATTTATATCTATGCATTTTTTTTTAATATTTCCAAACTAGCTTTCTAAGAACGTCACGAACTAACAGTTTACTGAAGTATGAAGTATACTTGTATAGTGAGCTTAGCAATTTTAGAAAATATATCTGACAACCTTGCTTTTTTCTACCTATTTTCAATTTAGAATGGAAATAGAGTACATTTTTGAAATTTGCGGGCTCATATTGTTACTTAAGCCATCTGTTCAGGTGGCCAGAGAACAAGTCATTAACGTACGGTAATTATAATCGATGCCTTCAGGACATCTGGGCCGTTAAGAAAAAATATCGCCGGTTATTAACGATTTTTTACGAGGGGGCTTTCGTAATTAAAATGATTATACTATAAATGCCAAGACGTCAGAGAAAAAAGAGGCGAAAAACACGACGATCCAAGCGGCGCTTTATGTATTACAGTATAAAAGTTTAATTACAAAATTAGTAGTTACCGAAATTTATGGTTGTTTAATAATCCGTGTAGTTAATATATTGTATGTACTTAATGAATTATTTTATAACCATTACTTTGTGTAATTTTAATCTTTATTACGATGTATTTTCTTTTGGTATTTTTTCAAGAACATTTTTAATGGATCTTAAATATCACCTCGTCCAGCTGTATCAGTACATATGTATGTCCAATAGCAAGTTATTTTAAATTGTAGGGGAAGGTGGGGGAATATCGCGCAGAGGGTAAAATCGCGCATCGGTGTTGCAAAGAACTTGTATATATTAACCACATTTAAGCAGTGTTGTCGTCTAGCGGACTAAGCTCAAACTGCGGAAAATACATCTATAAACCCATTCTTTCTGTGGTCGTCTTGCCATGTCGATGTAGGTAAACGGTACCATTTTCTTATTAATTTGTTGAGTGCTAAGAAGTGAAGCTACATTTACTGAAATTATATTAAACAGTTATACCCAGTGGCAGTAAGTTGTGAATTGGTCTCTTTAGAGCATGTATAAATACAATTTGCCTTCTTGCTTTACTTTTCCAGGTTATAACATATCTTGTGTTGTGATGTAGCAGTGGGGTTATTTCGCGGGTTAGAGATGGGGTAAAGTCACGCAAGACAATTACTGCGCGATATTACCTCATTAAATTTACATATTATATATACCTCTTCTAAACCCAATGAAATCTGTTGCCCAATATTTCGCACCAGGAGACGAATTTCGAGCACTATTTGTTGAAGCTGAAGTCGAAGTGCATTGTGATTCCTGTAACGCCAGAAGTTGGCAATTCTCAAGCTGTTCCAGGTTTACAAAACAAGGTAGTAGATAATGCAGTTACAACTCCCTTTGTGCCGATTTCTGAACTAGCACCTATTTCAAAACGTCGTGTACCCAAAGGTACTAATAGAACTGGGAATAAGCGGCAGCATTCTCAAGTATTAACAAAAACGCCATTAAAAATTACTCTAGAAGAAAAGGAAAAACATAACAAAAATAAAATATGTCGAAAAGCAAAAAGAATAGAAGTCCAGAAGAAACTGAGGAATCAGATATTGAGTACGACAATATCTGTGATGACGACGAACTTGATATAGTCGGTAGTACCGATGATGTATGCATTGAATGTGAACATGTAATTCGGACATTACAGTCAGAGTGTAGTGGATGGAACAGTGCAGATAATTATCATTGTGATGTGTATGTAAAAAAGAGAAGTTACCATTTAACGAACGTTATTTAACGAAAATAATAATATTATAGGAGTGGCTACTGGAACCTTCGGCGTAGAAACAAAAAACTGGACGTTTTCCACGAAACACCGAACTACTAATTTTCTCGACGCGCGTTTCGCCAACTAAGTTGGCATCTTCAGGAGAAGATTAAAACTAAAAAAAAATGTTTTTTACTTTTAATCTTCTCGAAAACGTCCAGTTTGTTTTTAATAGTATTATCAAAAATAATTTTGTAACCATTTTCCACATGTGTATATTTTCAGTTATGTTTAATTTTCATTTACTAAAGGTATTGTTCAGTTTTCTTTTTTTTAACAAATATTTCTAATGGTGCACAGTTTGACCCTATCCCCTGCGCAGAATTCCCCCACAGGTTGGGTAAAATCGCGCATATTACACTATTTCTATAATGTCATCTTGTACAGAATTAAGGATATATTATATAATATTTGTCTAGTGCTTTTACAGTATACTGTTTGATAAATCATTTGTCATGTTTGTAGAGTGTAACGACAATAAAATAATGAAAAAAACTTAATATCTACGTTAGGTGCGCGATATTCCCCCACCTTCCCCTAAACAGTAAATTGTATTAATTATTTACACTACGGGTACTAAAGCACAAAGTACACATTGTTCTATTTTAGATAAAATGTAAATTTAAAAACAACAAGATGTACGTGCAAATTCAATATGATCTTCGTCCAATACTTTGTGAAGTGTAAAAGAAAAGTAGAGTTCGTGCGAGCGCGGAGTGTAACAGGACCGTAGTCAGTTTACGAATGGAAATGTTAATATGTTCACAGAAACTATGTTGCATCATAGTACATTATTAAATATTATTACTTATTACCAAGCGCGAATGTCACAGGACCGACACTATGCATGTCCTGCCCTTGACTCCTTGGCTTTCACAGCTCACATCTGACTTGCATTACGAAAACTGCGCTAGCAATGTTAGTTATTTATGGCACGCTGTAACAGACAGTCGCCGGTATTGCATCGCGTTGATACGTTTCGTTTTTACGTATTTGCCGTGTGTTGTATTCGCCGTGTGCTTAAATAACTCTATAAATATTAATAATTATTAGTTGAGGGGAGAATTGAATAAAGTGAGGTACCATGCCAAAGGTGAAAAGAAATAGACGGGTAACATTTCACGTGGTCAACGTGGTTTGACAGTGATCCCGGGGGTTTTAGGGGCATACGTATCCAAGGAAATTACCTTTTTTGTACTGTGTGTGAACGCATTATAAATTGTTCAGATAAAACTAAAGTAACAAGACATCTGAAAAGCAATGCCTCGTCCAGTCCCGACGACTCCGTATTTTTCTCTGAACTTACAGAAGCCTTTGTTGCAAGCAATATTCCATTAAACAAACTAGAGAACCCCAAGTTACGTACGTTTTTTGAAAAATATATGAACCAAAAAAATTCCTCATGAAAGTACGTTAAGACTTGCATATGTCGATCGGGTTTACAACAATGTAGTGACATCAATACGCGAAGACATTGCTGACAATTTCGTGTATTTTATTATAGAAGAAGCTACCGATGCTTGCGGGCGTTCAGTAGCTAATTTTTTAATTGGTGCGTTAAAAAGTGACACTACTAGTGACAGCCCTGCCATGGGAACCTTGTCTCAACACTGACGTTTGTCGGGTAAGTGTTGCCATTGTTACGTGTTATCTTAATTTATATACGTATTTTATCCTTCACTTACCCGTACTATTTGGTAAAAATAGTACTATGTTGCTACATTTTCATTTGTTAACTGACTACAGTCCTGTTACACTCCGCGCTCGCACGAACTCTAGTTATAAGTATATACAAAGAACAAACAAGCCTAGGATGTTTTACTTAGCATCACATTGTACGAGGTGTGTAAATTAAGTAATGAGACTGGCAACGTAGCGCCCGAACTAGCCACACTGTGGACACGGGACTTGGAAGAGCGGTAGGTTAACATGTAATGCACCTTCAGTCCAAGTTTGAACGCAACAACTGAATATAATCGCTGGAAGAACGTACTACCACACAAGTAGCACCATAAAAACATTTAGAGTTTATTTGAGGTTTAACACCGTTTTATTGTGGTAAGTAAAAAGATACTGGTTTTAAAGTTACCTTGGAAATATACTGCCCGAACTTAAAAACTGTTTAGCATTTAATACCGGTTTTAAAGAATCTAATAAAATTAGCAAATAAGATTAATTAGTCTTAAACGTTTATTTGCCTCATTGTGGTTTTAAAACGGTTTAATCTCAATTAACTTTAAAACTATTTAGTTTTATAAAAAAAATATGTGGGCCGTTTGGTTTTATTACGTTCTAGTTTGTGACGTTATAGTTTTTAAGCAGTTTTAAAAATAATCCTGATATAAGTAATAAAACCTATTATTAAACCTGCTTGATCTTAGGACTATCTTGTCAGTAAAGAGTATGTCTTAAAACTATTTCAATAGCTAACTTTAAAACGGCTTGCTCAAATGCAATATGAAGGCTATATTAAAACTGAACGCTCTAAACTTAACCAATCTTGTTATCGTAAAGACTAACTGTACTTCTTGTTGGAAACAATACAACTAAACTCATCCCCTCTTCTTTTATGTCCAAAATGGACATGAATGCATTTTGTTTAGAGTGAAACAGTGGTGTAGTGTATACCGATACCGATACCGATTGGCATCAAACTAAAAAAATTTAATTCCAAGGGCACCTCGCCTTTATCTAGGGTAAGTCTTCTTGGAACGGTGTAAAAATGCGGACATATTAAATTAAATAAAACCATTTGATCTTAACGTTTCTCTATCGATTGATTAAACTGTTTTATTTAATGTTCGGCAATTTTGCTTCCCCGAGACGCTGGAAGCCATGATGATCAAATAAAAATATTTAGGCTTGCATAAAAACGGAAAATCATTAATTTAAAAGCGTAAATCCGATTTATATTAAGATCAAAAAATCTAAAAAAAATCTACAATAGTAGGTAAAATTATTTTCCTATCAATTTTATGTTTATTACGTTTTCAAAATTTTTTTATTTATTATTTGTTATTTATTTTTAATTGTAGAACTTTGAGGCGCGTGAGTTTTTTAAGACTTTCTTGTTAACATTTATCGATAAAGTAGAGTGCGCAAGTGTTTTTCTACCTTGACAGTCAGAAATAACCAACTAATTTTTCATTACTTATAGTTACAGATTACGACGATATATACAACATATAAACATTTGTTGGCCTTTAACGCGCTGATTGTTATCTTTAAACTGCTTTTATTTGCTAAAAAATGAGTATACAATAAGATAAATTAGCTTTAAAAGTGTATATTAATTAAACATTTTTATGGCCACTTTGAAACGGCGTGTGTCTAAAATGAATTTAAAATGGTTCAAAAAGTCAGTTGCTCAAGGTAATAAGGTTTTATAAAGGTTTTTATTTTTGGATATATTGACCGCTGCTGAAAGCGAGTTTATTACGACCTTAAAATTTATTTATAAACCAATTGGTTTTCATTGCAGTTTTATTTCATAGTCTTAATGCATCCTTAAAATACTAAATAAAACCGTTCGGTGCTACTTGGGCACTCCACAATTGTCACCTCCTCATAGTAATAGAAGAAAATACAATCACCTCTTAGAAATCATTTTTTAATACACAGAAAGCGAAGTGCCTCTTCAAAATGAGACTATTCTATTAACTATTAAAGAGACTTCACACATATCCTCAATTATATAAATTGTATTTTTGAAATCTGACTGCTGTGGAAGAAAAGTTTATTTAAAGTAATGAAACTAAGGAAAAGTCTAAATTGAGGTAAACCAAATATTTGAAGAAATACATACATATGTATATCATATCTCGTTTGACTTATAAACACCCCCAGTGGAATAGTTATATTTATATTTAATACTGATTATTAAAACACAAATATTAATTTTAGATTAGCAGTAGCTCAGGAAGAACTTGGAAAATTACGTTATTTGCTCGTACTGTGACGTAGGCGTCTTATCAACCCGAATCACCTGATTTTACTATTATCGCCGTAAAATGTGCCCAGAGATATTAAAATGCATTTTGTCATCTTTCGTTATCGATTTTTTTTGTTAGAAAGCGTGGTGCCTTTGATGAGAAATAATCTATTTATAACAAAGTGACAGATAAATTGAGTGCAATAAATAATCTAAATTTATTAGATGGAAATACATACGTATATGATGACTTGTCATTATAAGCTGTTTTTATATAGGAACAATACACCGTAAAATATTGTATCATAATAAAACTATTTACAACCATACTTTTGCCTGCTTTACATATATAGACATCAAAAAAAAAAAAGTCATCAAAGTTGGCCGAGAAAAAAAAGCGTATTTCAATTCTTAATCGAATTTATAACCTTATTTACTTGTCAAGACTGTCACATCATATGACAGCCATTGTTTATTTTACAAATTGTGACAGTCACTTGTCAAACGTTTGACATAACCGAAAAGCTTAGACATGTCCGCTATTTCCATCTCTCTCGTTCATAGCCAGAGTTTATGACGTTTTTTTTATGTGTCTATATGATTACTCATTATTAGGGTTTACAGTATGTTTCTACATAGGAAAACATATTATATCATAATACGTAAAACTTTTTATAACTATAATTTTGCAGTGACCTTTTTTTTTTTGTAAGTGCTATGCAACTAAAAAGATTCGTTTTCGATTCGTTTGTACCTTCACCAGCTGGGAAAGACGTGGAAGCTAAGGAAATGGTCCCAGATGATAACTACTGGCTTAAATCTAATCAGGAGTTAGATACGTTATAATAAAAAACTATGTGAAGAAGAGCAACGACTGCAGAAACTTGTTAAACATGGTACAGATCTCTTAGGATAAGGATAATGACTTGATATTCCAATATATTTCAAAATCTTCCCTATTGTTTCGCAAATATTTTTTAAGATATCACTGTTTAGTCCATATTTCATTTTTATATTTTTAGCCTCGTTATCTGAGTGATAGCAACGCAAAACACACTGGATCCGAAACGCTGGTATTGTAACAAAGCCTATAGATATTCATAATTTATTGCATTTTATTCTGTCCAGAATAATACGAATTTATCCGTTGTTTGTGGGATATTCCGCAGCTAAATTACCCTTTCATTGTCGCCTTCGGTAGAATTTCCTCGTTATGGCCTTAAATCACAATATTTGATTCTCTCTCGGTTTGACTTATCGACGTCTTTAGAAAAAGATGAGGAATAACATGAGAGAATTTAAGAGCTTAACATAGGAGAAAGCGAGAGGAAGGATAGAGACAGAAAAACTGAAGTATTAATTCTGGGGGCGGCAAATCTGGAAAGTGAGTTGGATTTGATGGAACCAATTCTGGTTATTATGGTTATAGCAACGGAGAAACTGAAACAATTACTCATCTGTTTGGAGGCGAAAAAGAGCTAGCAGAACCAACTCTGCAATCTGGCAGAACAAACAATATGCAGATTTTGATTAGAAGAAAATGAAATCTCATCAGGTTGTTCTCAACAGGTTGTTGTTCTCTCATGTTATATCAACAGGAAGACCTAATAGAGCTGAGGCTGGATCAATCAAAAGGCATCAAGGTTTACTGAAACAATAGGAAAATAATTAAATAAATAATTATAATAACAAAACGACTACTTCACTTTTATGTATCTGTGATGTACGCCACTGGTATGCATCTGGTAGGAACGCCAACATCTGGCAAGGATATACATATACCCTCTGTTGCTTCTAAACGTTTTCTAGTGTATTTGTATATTAGTATTTTTTTTTAGAACATTTATGGTTTTGTTTTATTAATTCATAAAACACGTGTCTACCTCTCTACTACCAGTGTTTTAATAACAAAGTTAACGGCGATCATTAAAAAATAAAAATACAAATTTCCTATAAATACTCTCCATCTATGTCACACTGTATCACATCGTATAAATAGTAACCCCCCAGTAACATAGTATTTCACATTTTTACTATGGATTTGAAAAGAGCAATTTCGTCAGCAACTATACAAAAAGTTGACTGTAGAAATTGAAAACTGAGATTTCTAGAAATGAGGAAAAATCCCAATACACACGAACCCCTCTTAAGTCACCAAATCCTTGCATCATATTCTCGCTTAAGTCGCGAAATTTATTCTCTCTTAAGTCGCAATCACAACCTCAACTTTTTCATGTTTTTAGTTGCAAAAAGAAATATTTATAAATACCCGAGAATATGTGGTGGTGTATTATTCTCGGGATATACCACAGCACTTGTTATAATGAAACATGAGCCAGCTGAACGAAAAAAATCAACGTAAGTATACCCAGTCGTGAGTGACCAAATTCAATTTTCTACTTGAATGAATATTTTAAAGGTTAAATATTTTTAAAAGACACCTAACCTATTTTAAAGGTTAGGTGTCTATATTTAATGTATTACACAATCATTTTTTTCAATAATTGTACATATTCATGCGAGAATCCAATTTCCAAACGTAGTTGCAAAACTTTTACAGGCGGCGACTTAAGAGGGAACGTTTCGTGACATAATAGGGAAAAACGTGGTGAAATAAGAGGGAATGTGAATTAAGCGAAGGTGACTTAAGAGGGGTTCGAGTGTATTACTAATTATGTCCCAATTGTAACATGACAGCAAGACAATGAGCAAGGCGGTTGAATAACTTGCTGAACACCATGATGTCGATGAATCATAGTTATCTGAAAAATAAAAAACTATGAGCATCACAAAATGAATTCACAAAACAAATCATCTGAACCATTTTCCAAAAAAAAAAAAAAAAAGATTTTGGGGGTTTTTATCGAATTCATCTTGTATGTATTTTACGAAAGCACTATACGAGGTGTGTAAATTAAGTAATGAGATTGGTAACGTAGCACCCAATATGGCAACACTGCGGAAACGGGACTTGGAAGGGCGGTAGGTTAACATGTAATGCACCTTCAGTACAGTGTCAGAGTCGTTTGTTTGTTCTTTGTGACTGTTTTCGTAAACCGGTTTTTTCTAGTGCTTTTAAAAAATGAATGGCATTAATTTTGAGCAATGGTGTGCTATAAGGTTTTGCTTCAGATTTGGCTACAGCGCAACGGATACGTTTTCAAAACTTCAACACACCTACGGAGACAGTGTTTTTTCAAGAGCCCAGGTTTTTAGGCGGTTTAAGGCATTCTTAGAAGGGACTTCGAAAAAGGGTCATGCATGTGAGATAACATCAAGAACAACTGGCTGTTGCATCACGACAATGCGCTTGACTTGAGTCCTTGTGACTTTTTTCTCTTCCCGAGATTGAAAAAGCACCTCCGGGGACATCATTTTGGGACCATAGAAAACATTCAAACGGCTGTAACCGACCAGCTGAAGGCTATACCAGTATAAAAGCAAAGTTTACAGAATTATTTATTCTGTAATTGTTATAAATAATTTATTCTGTATCTAATTTATTCTGTAAACTTTGATAAAAGTTTCAGCACTGCCATGAGGAATGGAAGAACCGTCGCCAGCGCTGTGTGGCTTCCCAAGGAAGTTATTTTAAGGGAGACAATACTGAATTGTAATTCTATTCGAATAAAAAAAAAATTAAAAAATCAGCCTCATTACTTAATTTACACACCTCGTATATGAGAGCTCTGTTTTCTGTCAGGCCTTGCGTCGCCCGGTGACGTATTTATTACGGCGTTAGTTGACACCCTTATTGTTTTCAATTAGGCAAGAATGGATGTTTATAATTAAGCCTGAAAAATGAGCTACTCGTCCTGATTACAGCCCAACTTTGTTTTCGTAATGTAATTAATGAAAATAAACTTGTAAATTCGAGCTTAATCGATGTCGTAAATTTTCCTCTGCCTAAATTGATCTAGAATTGAGATGAAGTGGTAGACAGAAAAAAACACAGCTTCGTGCTATTTAAAGATAGACTGTACACTTTTCATAGTAATGGTAAGTAAATAAGAGTAGGATTATATGAATGATTTTAAGGGAATTAAAAAGCCATAGATTTTCCAGTCTTCTCTACCGTTTCTTTCATTTCAAGGTGAACATATACCTTTAAATAAAACAAACTGAGTCATTATCTGCTTATCATAAATTGTATTAAAATAAAAATACTTTTCGCCTTCGTTATCCTCGTACTATGCTTCACAGATGTTCCTTATTTATGCGTGGATATAAAAAAATTCTAAAATATTTGCCTTGAAATATATTTAGAGATTCGAATCGTATTGGTATTAGTTGAGTTTTATTTCTAACACAATGATAAAATGTTGTTACAAGCCATCCCTCTGATCAATATCATGGGTGTTGTTCCTAACACGATATAAAATATGTATAGAGAGTTCATGACACCTTGTTTTTAATGGTGGAAATTATTATCGCCGTAAAAAAAGATAGCACGTAAAACTGGCACGTGCTTAAACAAAACAAACAAAAAAAAAGGCAACACTTCCACACCTAGATGTCGCGGGTTTGTAAATATTCTGTTTTCCTTTTTTTTACGACAAATCGTAAAATGCTTTGGGTAAATAGTCTGTTACTTTTATAGTCCCTTCCATCTCGTAC
Source organism: Aromia moschata (assembly GCA_029963805.1). Classification (NCBI taxonomy): domain Eukaryota; kingdom Metazoa; phylum Arthropoda; class Insecta; order Coleoptera; family Cerambycidae; genus Aromia; species Aromia moschata. The sequence continues at coordinate 3,246,860 of JAPWTK010000014.1, read as the reverse complement.
TAACAGCTGTGTATGTTGTTTCAACATTTCTCCCTTTTTATTTTGTATAACACGATGTGTGTAAATTAAGTAATGAGATTGATTTTTCTAATTTTTTTTTATTCGAGTAGGATTATAATTCAGTATTGTCTCCTTCAAAATAAGTTCCTTGGGAAGTCACACAGCCCTGGAGACGGTTCTTCCATTCCTCATTGCAGTTTATTAGCCAATCAACGGGGGAGAAAACCAGAAAACCGGTCACTAATTGTTATCAGCAAACAAAAAATATGGTCGTATAGAGAAAAAACATTCTAAGAAAGATAGCGTTTTTTGCTACTCGAGTTTTAATGGCGAACATAACCAAAAAAATTCGCAAATGTCAAAAAAACGGTTTTTTGCAAATAAATAAAAAAAGGTTCAAGTCCTACACAAGAAAGTTAAATTAGAAAGTTGTAGGTCTTAAAAATGCGCGTCAAATGAAATTTGAACGAAAAAAGTCGGTTCATAAACAATTGAGAAACATTAAAAAGAACGTCTAAAATCGCGTTTTCGTATTTTTGCTGTAGAGATTCCAATTTTGTTTCAACAGACTTCTTGTTAACTAAAAATATAGCCCAAGACATGCGGAAAATGATCCTTTTGAACAGAGGCTATAGATATAACCTTATTATTTTTTTTATTTGAAAATATCAACGAAACAGTCTTCCTATAACATGTTTATTCATGCTAAAATTATTTTTATACCCGAATCAGTGTATGTGTGCAACCTATGATTCACAGAGCCATATAATTTTATGGCAATACACATAAAAAACGAATTTGCATAAATATTACATAAACAATTTGTTACCGGTGAACCATAGAAACAGACTATAGCTTTCGCTAAATAGTGCGTATTTGCTGCTGATTTTTTATGCGCAATAACTAATTGTTCTATTGTCAAAATTAATTACCAAAGCAAATAATCGTTTCGGTCGACTGTTTTGCAACAGTTTTATGCACCTTTGTCATAAAAGAAGTATTCTAATTTTTGCTGGGAGCAACCTTGATCTGAGACTTCCAGAACTTTCACTGGAAATGTAACTGTCGTTATTTGATTGTTGTTCAAGTTCATGTTAAGGACACTGATTTTTTGAGAAATTGTTAAATGACTGGGGTTATTGAGCGAGAATTAAAAAAACATTTGCATAAGTTTAATGAAAGAGCAATTATTCTCAAACTTTGTTAAAGAAACTGCCAGTATATTGGGTATTTTACTATTAGTAAATTATTAACAACATCCTGGAGTCGGTACTGGAACCTTCGGCGTAGAAACTAAAAACTGGACGTATTTCCACGAAACACCTATACTTTTCTTGACGCGCGTTTCGCCAACAAAGTTGGCATCTTCAGGAGAAGATTAAAACTAAATTCTAACCTACACATTTGCTTCGAAATTTGCTTCGTTACCATATGAACCTAACTTCACTAGCGGACTAGATAAAATTTTTAAAAATATTTAAACACGCTTTTGACAACAACCATAGGATAGACCTAAATTATTTAAAATTAATTAGAAATGTAACAAACACTAGACAGTTGGATGCTTTTGAAAGTTTAGAAATCATTAAATGTAACAGTAGTATGAATAAGGACAATGGTCCGATACCCACCAGTCCACTGTTTGCTCTGATAAACAAAGACAGTTACCGTTCAGTGAACCGTGGCAACAAATTTAGTATAAATAGTGCAAATGTGTAGGTTAGAATTTAGTTTTAATCTTCTCCTGAAGATGCCAACTTAGTTAGCGAAAGCGCGTCGAGAAAAGTATAGTAGTTCGGTGTTTCGTGGAAAACGTCCAGTTTTTTATTAACAACATACAAAATAAAATTGCAGGAAAACTAAATTATCTATAAAAATGAACACCTTTTTTTATTTTACACACTAGAATTTTCTCCATCTTCATGAAGGCACTTTTTTCGTTAAAATTCATAGATTATTAATAAATGTGATATATCCTTGGAAGGAGGAACTAAGGAATGTTTTAAGTAATTTGTAATAATGTAATAATACTAGTTTTCATGTAACTGTCTGCTAAAATACGTCTTTAAAAAGAGGTGAGGAACATTTCTGCAATCTTTAAAACTAGTTATTTCACTTCCAGTAAATTTAGGATTGACAAACATATTTTCACAACAAGAGTAGTCGTTGTCCTGTAAAATGAATAAACATTATATACATAAAGATGAGAAAAAAGATTTTTATTGAAATTGATTCACATTGATACCTTAACTTTAGTAAATTTTACAGAAAATTCAGCACGTCGAAACTGCGGGACTTTGTATTGGGATTTGACATGATTGGGACCGTGGGCGATACTTTTGACAGATGTCAATGCCAAAACAAAAATGCATTTTTTTCAAGATTCACCACACAAATTATACAGTGCGTGTCAAAAATTCCGGGACGGCTGGATAACTCGAGAAATACGCCTCCTAGAGAAAAATGTCCTTCATAAAAGTTGTAGGATTTTTCCCTGGCCATCCAATGGTGACCTCGGAAGTAAAGAGTCTTGCTTTTTCTGGCTGGAAAGTAAAGAGTCTTGCCTTAGATGGCTAGATAGATCTTTATCTTCAACTTTTTTCCATGATGCGTATTTATCAAGCTTCCATGCCTCAATTGTATTTGATTTTGGAAAAGCCTTGAAATCAAATCCCAAGAGTTGGTCAAGGTCATAATCGATTGTAAAATTTTCCGGTCTCTTCATTTCCGATGTCAAAAACAGGGGGTTCTATTTGATAAAACGGACTTGATTTTGACATAGCCTTCAAGGTCACGGTCAAGGTCAAATCCAAGAAAAATCCTACAACTTTTATACAGGTAATTTTTCAGGCGTATTTTTCGAATTATCCGGCCGTCCCCGAACTTTTGATACGCACTGTATTATTTTCGTTCAGATTCTGATCAATAATCCGAGTTTTTCTTGTCGTTCATAAAATCATTTGTGATTGTTTAACATTCCAATTAATTTTTTTTTGAGTACCGTTATCGTGTGAAAAACGATTATCCCTGCCGTAGTTCATGAACATAGACGGAAGAATTCCAATAAAGGGATTGTGGGCGTTCACATACGAGTGTAAAAATTTGTTATTCCTCCGGGACCATAAACCAGCTCCGAATCTGTTGTTCGGGCCAAACAAAGGGTGTAATAAATCTGTGTAGCGAGTGCGTTCCCAATAAAAGGCTATGCATAAAATCGCGATTGAACAGGAGTCGATTTAGTAACCTACAAACACATATTGTACACTCCGAAAGTGTTTCGGAGTTACGAACTGTACAGTACTAGTCAAAATTCCCCTCCCCCCCCCTCTGTATCTTACCTTGAACGGTTTTACTAGGGCTAATGAAAGAGCGACCCCAAAAATAAGCTATTTTTCGCCTGTTTGGACACTTTAGAAGTCTACTCTCATATACGAGAAGACGGAACTTGGAAAGGCGATAGGTTAACATGTAACACACCTTCAGTACAAGTTTGAAGTTATTAGTCATTTCCTCTGTTCTTTGTGACTGTTTTCGTAAACCTTTTTTTCTAGTGCGTTTTAAAAATGAGTGACATTAATTTTGAGCAACGGTATGCTATCAGGTTTTGCTTCAGACTTGGGCTCAGCGCAACGGATACTTTTTCAAAACTTCAACACGCCTACGGGGACAGTGTTTTTCGGTAGTTTGAGGTATTCTCAGAAGGAAGAGAGTCGATTGAAGATGAACCACGCAGCGGAAGGCCTTCATCTTCAATAACCGATGAAAATGTCGATAGAATACGCGATCTTTTGTGTTCATATCGTTGGTTGACGACAAGAATGATTGGCGAAGAGTCAAATTTGAATCACACCACTGTTCAGATTTCGACTAACGAATTGGGGATAAGAAACATCTGCGCAAAAATGGTTCCAAAAAACCTTTCCCAGGAACAAAAGGACATCAAGAGAGAAAGGTGTCTTGACTTTTTGGAATCGATTGAAAATAATCCCCATTTTATGGAACGTGTCATTACTGGTGATGTGACTTGGGTGTTGGGAGTACGACCCGGAAACCAAGCGCCAAAGTATCAAATGTATGCTGATTTGCTTTCTTGATAGCAAGGCAATTGTCCAAAGAGTTTGTGCCTCCAGGCCAATATCCAGGGTCATGCGTGTGAGACCAAACATCAAGAACAACTGGATGTTGCATCACGACAATGCGCCTTGTCACACAGCCATTTCAGTAAACGAGTTTTTAGCCAGTAAAAACATTCCTGTGGCTCTTTAGCCTCCTTATTCGCCTGACTGGAGTCCTGGTAACTTTTCTCACATCCCGAGATTGAACAATCACAAGGGACGTCATTTTGGGACCACAGAAAACATTCAAACGGCTGTAACCGACCAGCTGAAAGCTATTCCAGTATATGAGTTCCAGCACTGCGATGTGGAATGGAAGAACAGTCTCCAACGCTGTGTAGCTTACCAAGGAAGTTATTTTGAAGGAGATAATACTGAATTGTAATTCTTTTCGAATAATAAATTAAAAAAAAAACATCTCATTACTTAATTTACACACCTCGTAGATACGCAAAATGATAGTTTATGATAAGACTTTCTTCTTGTAATTTTTCATTTTTTTCTAGGTCTTAGATGAAGCAGTTTTTTACAACGTTTTTCAACATTTTTGCTAATTCACCGTACATATGATTAAATAAAATATTTACAATAAAATATATATAGGTATACATATTTGCCTGTATTTGTCACCTCTATTAATAACATCTAATGTATACAAGACAACGTTTTTAAAATTCGCATATTAAAGCAGTAGCAACGTACAAATTTGCGTGCTTGATTGCCTTGCAAGTTACAGCATTTATCTTATTTTGCATACAAAATATCACTTCGTAACCATTAATTTTTTTCAGAGACCCCGCAAAACGTCGGAAATCTTGGGACCTCCATGTCAAATTAAGCCGATCAACCTTGGACATGAGTTTTGTCTCTGCAGCTGGACCGACTCTTATTTCGTACAGAGTGTCATGTGTAATCTGTTCCGCTTTCTATAGAACGATTACCCAATTATGTTCTGACAATGTTTTTACCAAACAGTACCAAACTAAAAACCGCCAAGCAATAACTAGATCGGCATCAATTTATCCACCATTGCTCTAAATTAATCGTGACAAAATTATTATATACTCATATAGAATATTGTATTATAAATCTTCATACTGACTTGAGTAACAAATGTTAACTCACTTCCATAGGCGTCGCCTATATTACGGGGTTATACTACCCAGCAATCTTGTTTCCCATTTTTTTTATTTTTTTTTTTTCTTAAACTACCTAAGAATGATATTCAAAAATAATTTTGGGGGGCAAGCTTTTAAAAAAATTTTACAGCTTATTTTTCGAACACGTCTCAGCGGTCCACAACGTTCGAAAACGCCACTCTGCTGTATTATTACAGTTTTGTTGGTAGTTTTCGTCAGTACAAATGAGTTATAAAATACTTTCTCGATATATACAGGGTTGGAACGTCCAAGATTTCAAAGCCGAGCATTAAAAGATAGAAAAGAATAAACTCTTCAAGTAAAGGGAACTGACAGAGAAATATTATATCCATAGTTACCAGACTGATATGTCATTTTAAAACTTTTATGAGCGTTATTCTCTGTTTTTCGTGATAGGGTAACATATAAAATATGTAGGCGGGACGCCCCGCCCATAAATTATAATGCGCACGTGTGAATTGAATTATTATATCGTTATTGGTCTACGGAAAATAAGCACTTGAGTATTCCTGTGCGTACGCAGTATCCCGAGAAGTTAAATGTTTGAGTTGGTATTTTAGGCGATTCCATCGTTGGGCCATTTTTTATAAACGGTTCCTTAAATGCCAACAAATATTCAACAAATAAAACAAACTGTTTACGGACATGAACATGAAAGACCACGAAATTTAAATGATTTACGGGACAGAATTGTACAATTCCTAAATAATATTTCCCCTGAAGTGTTAGAACGCGTAATAACTGAGTTTTACGATAGACTAGGCTTTTGCGAAGCACAAAGGGGCTACATTTTTGAACAACTTATTCAATAGGCATTTTTTCTTTCTTTCGTCTTATAACCGGGTTGATTTATATTTATATTTTTTTTATTTTCTATAGAACTTCAATTTTATTTTCTTGCAGACCGGTTAGTTAAGGAATACAAAAATTTGAAAATAAATACAATTATGTTCGTACACTTCTTTTAAGTGTATGGGATAATTTTAAATGTCAGAATTACGTAAGAATTTCGTTTCATACAGCTAAGTCGATGTACACATCCATAGCTGCGAAAAAGTACTGAGTTGCATTCAAATTCGGCGATAGGCGTGTAGGTAATACCCCACTCCAAATTTATATTACGGGCAGGTGTCATACGTTTCTAATACGTGCACAAGCGTGAAACAATGTGGCATCTAACTGTCTTTGTCTGTCCTTACTGGTGTCTTTTAACTTATTCTCTTCTACACATGTATCGCCAATATGTAAAGGTGTAATTTCCTAGGGTGTATATATATATAGATGGCGTTATCCAATCTTAAAGAAGCTAATAGAACGCTACCGTATTATTTATATGATTAAACACGTTTTCAAACATTATACGCGTTGTTTTAATTCTCTAAACTGTGTTTTTCAAATTGGCGTACAACGTAGCTAGGCTCAGTTTTTATCCGATAGACTTGAAACTTTAATTGTAGCTTCTTAGATAGATTATCCATCGAAGTACACACGATTTTTGCGATTGATAAATAATTAGATTTGCAATAAACAATTTAAGATCGATTTTTTAAGATAAAGTAAAAAAATAAAATTGATGTCAATTTAGAAATTTTCAAAAAAAAAATTAAAAACGGGTACCTACTTCCAAAGAAAAAACTAATGTAAATTAATAAAAAAAAAAATGTTTTTGTTTCTAAATAGTGTACGAAGACTGCTACAGTGTTTCCTCCTCCAGAAAAAAATTTGTTTCATGTTACGTGGAACTACGACGCCATTTTGTGACTTTAATGTAAATAAAAAATACCCTTATATACTTGATTGTAATGTAGGATTAGTGACCTGTTTCCATATAACTATATAGTTAATTAGTGGGATGAGGTCAAATGTTTCCAAAAAAAAACTAATTTTTCAGTTAGTCGACGTTTCGCAAAATGTATTTTGATGCAAATAAATTTTGCGAAACGTCGACTGAAAATGAAGCATTTTTTGGATTTTTTTTCGATACCTACATATGTAATGGATCAAAATAAAATTTTGACACTTCATTCTATGGGTATTAATGTATATAAGGGTTATAGTAAGTGGGATGAGGTCAAATGCCAAAAAAAACTAATTTTCAGTTAGTCGACGTTTCGCAAAATTTATTTGCATCAAAAATACATTTTGCGAAACGTCGACTAACTGAAAATTAGTTTTTTTTGGAAACATTTGACCTCATCCCACTAATTAACTATATACCCTTATATACATTAATACCCATAGAATGAAGTGTCACAATTTTATTTTGATCCATTACATATGTAGGTATCGAAAAAAAAATCCAAAAAAAAATGCTTCATTTTTCAGTACGCCTGGGTAGTATAACCCCTTAAATGTAATTAAATAAATGAATAAATAAATAAATAAAAAATAAATTAAATAAATACATAAACATATTATTCGAACGGGATGATTAAGACTACCTGCGGGCACAACAGGCAAAAAATCTGCGTTCCGATCTGAGGCCGAGCAGTCATTCACAATATATGACGGGCGAGCTGGTCGACGCCACTGGAAGTGAAATAGGAATCTAATACTCGAATAATAGCTACGAATAAATATGTGACATTTGGTAGCGACGTATAATTACAAGCCCTTAAAAGTAGTCCTCAAAAACTAGAGTTTCTGTTAAAAAAATCAGCAGTGACCCATATCTCTTAGTTGGGACACCCTATATAAATATTTTCATTAAAAAAATACGCAAATTCCCAATCAAATTGTCTGAGCGTTTATTTAATTTATTTTACTAAGTTACTGACTCAAAGAAAAAACTACTTCAATGAAAGTTGGACCCCAGAAATACATACTTTTTCCCTAGCCAAAAGCTAGTATTCCTAAATTATGTCCCAGAAAGAATGGGTTAATGGTTAAATCTTACTAATTCAGAACAGCATATAAACAGATCGCGGACAATAAAATAATTTAGAAATTTATTTTGAGTCTTTATAGAACGCCATTCGGTTTGGCCTTTGGCCACTGTTTCGACTTCTATTTTTTTTTTCTTCGCGTTTTTACATTCACGTGCATTAAAAATGACCGGCTGCGTGTATTTATAAGCTAAATTTACTACAACAATACGGGAGGTATCTTGGCACCACTGCGATTTTTTTTTATATAAACATTGTAACACAGAAGTTAGTGAACTGCGTATATATTTCCAACGTTATATCATACGAGGTCTCCGCAAAAAAAAACTAAATAAAAAAAACCCACATACAGTGAGGGCCGAAAGTCGCGCATAAATTTGATAGAAATTGAAGGAAACATTTAAAAAAAATGTGTGTTTTTGGTTAATGATATAAAAATCGATATTTTCGATAAAAACATAAATATTCTACGACGCGAAAAAGGTACGAAATTTTTTATGTATTCAGAATGCTGCACAGAGCGTCCTCTACAAAATGATCGACAAATTAAAATTCCTCTTCTCAAAAAATCCCCAACCAGAAGTTATTTATGGAAATCAAAAATAAACTTATAACTTTGACACCCTGTATTTTATTTACCAATAATTTTTGGACTAAGGTACGTTTGAATAAATCGTAATATTTTTATACAAATAATCTGTAGTTTCGCTGTGACTCCTTAATAATGGGATACCCTATATACAATATGAGAAATAACCCAACAGTATAGAAAAATTAAACAATAAAATCAAATATAAACTTCAACAAACGAAAAATTAATATAAATATGAAATTGATACAAAAGTGCACCCGCAAATGAGTTTCATTTATATATTTTTTTCACACACACTCAATATTTTTTTCTTTCGCGTTATTTTTAAAATAGACAATACCACAGTTTCAGTACAGGTTTCCTGAACCAATGGAAGAATACTCATCGGAATTATCACCCCACATCAAAAGCTGATAATTAACAATAAGTGGTAAAACGAAACAGTTGCTGTTTAACCACAATGTCTCATTTCCTCCAACGAGCGTTTGCGGTCTGCATTCACAATTGATCTCATTGTCAATCTACACGGAGAGAACAGATTATTAGACTATTAATAATGATTTTAATTCTCATTAGATTACTCAAGTACATTCATTTATTTGCAATAAATGCCTTAATAAAATATATTGCATTTGTTTTCACCTGTTAGCGTTCCATTGACATTTAGATATATGGCGATGGTGGTGTGGTAAGTAAAGCACTTTATTCGGCTATATATACATTTATTTACATATTTACAAGATATGACAGACCGGTTTGGAGCCGGTGAACGGTAAAGATGGACTGTCGGAGACTGACTGTCCAAACGGAAAGTAAAGTCCCCTAAACCAATAATTAGACACAGGCCTAGTTAGGTAGGTAGGTTCCCCGAAACCAGTCTCCAATAAACAGTTGTAAATTGAATTAGGGGAAAACCCAACCGCAAGTCAGTTTAGGAAAATCAAAAGAGGCTGTACCAGCAGTTTGTCACGTATTTACACAAATACACAAATGGTACATGCCGAAACGTGAGAATTAGGGTTTTACAGAAATATACATAAATAAGTAGGTACGTACCTACCACGTACATAATTCAACTAAAATTAACAACAATAGACCCTACACATACATTGCCACTTTAGTAAGTCACCCTATAAAGTTGGTAGATAGTTACGTAACGTTGTGCGACCTGGTACCGGCATCTCTGATCCGGAACTCACGAAATGGTTGTTTATCGGGTACATTCAGGGGTACATCACTGGCACTTAAAAGTAAAGTCATGGTAAAAAAATGGTAAAAACATTAAAAGTAAGTCGAACATATACTGAGTTCTCAAGAGCATATATGTTTTTTATTTCTATGACACTAGAATCTTATGACAGCTAGAATCGCGCTTGTCCCTACACAACAGTGTTTCCTTACATACTCAACACATTATGATCACGCCATCGATGAATTTATTCATTTTGTAACCAAATGGTAGGTTTTTTATGCGTATGTGTGACATTTTATTATTAAGGTAATACTGACGCCGACGACATAAACACCTCGAACACACTAATAATAATGCTAGAGTCTACCAGATCGGCCATAATAATTAATATGGGAACAAATTTCCAACGGCATAACTGAAATTATTAGAGTTCACAGAATATAATTTATTGCAAAATATAATTTTGTATCTAGCTATTATCGCATACAAAACGAATCGTCAAATGTGCCGTGTAATTGCAAGAAAGCAATATTTAGCGTCCCATATTTAAAACCGTCTCTCAGCGGCAACCGAACGATATGTCCTACAAATGAATATTTCTCTCAGTGTAAAACCGCCATCCGACGTCGGTTCCACTTTCTTAACTACCATTATACGTATGACTTCAGTGTCGGCAAGGTGGATTTAGCGCTTCGTTTGCCATTTCTAGGAAAATCTATCGGATTCATTAAATCTACACCGCAAAAGCCTGCCGACCGAGGAAATTTATAGAAATGTCGTTATTGCTCATTCTCTTGCCATATCTTTCCGTAATGAGGTAATAAGAAATTTCTAGAAGCCCGTCGTACAAGCCAGTTTTTCTAGAAGCGGTATCGTTTTTAATAGAATTAATTTGTGGACTAGTGGACCTAATTAAATTAGCAACATTAAAGCAAAAGATAATTAGTTAATTATTTGCATTGCATTATCATTGTTTAGGGTAAGTATTTGAATACTACCCAAAATTGCTGCCCAACATTGCTACCCCAAGTTACATGATTTTGATAACATACATTAACCCGTTTCGGCCGAAAACGCCACTCCCGGTACATCGCTCTTCAGCGCCTGATTAATACTATTATTTGCGACAGAAAAATTTGAGAGGGACATATTTTTAAAGTTTAAGACGTGGCCTTTCCGATGGTGTCCATGAAGTTCTTAAAAAAAATATTAATTATGAAAAAAAAGCAATTTTTTTTAAAAAAATACGATTTTTTGCACATTTTTTTTAATCAAATTTTCAAGAGGTTTCCGGTCTGCAATGGACCTGGCACCTCACTAACCGGTGGAATAAATGTTTGAACTTTAAGTATACTTGGTTAAAATATCGATTTTTTTCCCTTATGCGTTCAAAATGGCGCCTGAGCTGCAAAATCTTTGCGTAAAAATTCAAGAATTTTTTATTGGAAAATGATGCACTTTTACTAAAAATTGTCAAGAATAAAAAGTTCTTAAAATCACTCAAAGAATGCACTGGAATTTCATCAAAATTTGTTGAGCAAATTTTTTGATTCCAGTGCATTCTTTGAATCATTTTAAGAACTTTTTTATTCTTCACAATGCATTTTTTTAAATTCAATTGCATTCATTTAGTGATTTTAGGAACTTTTTATTCTTAACAATTTTTTGTAGAAGTGCATAATTTTCCAATAAAAAAATCTTGAATTTTTACGCAAAAATGTTGCAGTTCAGGCGACATTTTGAACGCATAAGGCAGAAAATCGATCTTTAAACCACGTATACTTAAAGCTCAAACATTTATTCCACCAGTTAGTGAGGTTCCAGGTCCATTGCAGACCGTAAACCCCTTGAAAATTTAATTTAAAAAAATGTGCAAAAAAATTCTTGTTTTTTTTTAAAACTGCTTTTTTTTCATAATCAATAATTTTTGGAGGAATTTCATGGACATCATCGGAAAGGGCATGTCTTAAACTTCAAAAATATGTCCCAGTCAAATTTTTCTGTAGCAGATAGTATTAGTTATGCGGCGCTGAAGAGCCGATGTACCGGGAGTGGCGTTTTCGGCCGAAACGGGTTAACGTTGGTTGCAAACAATATAATTGCTATTTTTTGTCTAAACTGTACTCCCATATCTGCCACAATGTAGTAGAAATATTGGATTAGTAAATGAACCCCGCTCTTTCATAATCTGTTTACAAATATAGTGTAAATAAAGTATGAAATATGTACCTCACAAATGCGGGAATATTTAAACGATGTGGTTCTTAGACAAACGATTGGCCGCGAGATTTAATTGAATGTCCTCCTCGGTCACCAGACCTCACTCCATTATACTTTTTTCTGTGGGATTACCTAAATTCAGTTTATCTGATAAAACTAAAAAACTTGAAGGTCCAAATTCTGTGTCAAATTACTTTTTCTACCGAACAAAAGTGTTTCAGAGTGTGTAGGGAGAAACAAAAATCGTTTTGTGCTGTTTTTAGAAAACATCAAGAAAGAATCTCGTTCTTCGTTATATGGCGCCAAATGTATCACACTGATGAGATCTAATAAGATCGAAATCCGAATCTGTTGTTTTTGGCGGCGAACGAAGGACGAGGAGTCTTTTTCGCTCAATATTAACGACGTTACTTTCACTGAGTACTTTGGGAAGGACATTGATAGTTGCCGGACCTCCAAAATATATCTGACTGACTGATAACCGACAAAAGCAACATGGCCCATATTAATCTCTTACCATGGTCACCCAGATCTCCCGATCTCTCACCAATAGAATACGTGAGGGACTTTATGAGAAAAAGACTGATCAACTTAGCGAATCCTCCACATCCAGACCACCTACTGGTACTACTGGTACCAATGCCACGAAGAGTGAGAGAATGGGTATCTAAGAGATAGAGCCCAACACATTATTAATAAAACTGTGTTAATCTTTCATTTTGTTTAAATTTTTAATCAACTACACAATGTCACAAAATGAAATCGAGATGTAACTTCTCTCAGTCCGGTTGACCCCTACGTTTTTTGGGGTCGTAGATCACGAACCCGGTATCCGTAAGACCCCATCATATCTGGATCAAGGTCAAATGAAGGTTAAGTTCCATTATTGAGGGTCAACTGGGCTGAGAGAAGTTACACCTCGATTTCATTTTGTGGCCTGTGTGTGTGTGTTACCGTTAAGTAGCTAAACGTTTCTGCCAAGTTTGGTCAAATAATTCCTACCTCTTCTTGGTGTTGCAATTTCAATGTCACTGCGTATATTTATGTTCTGTATTACTTATTACTATTGTCTCCAGAGGAAACAGGTGCTAGTTGAAACCGCACGCATTTCATTTTCTTGCATTTTTTCTCTCTTTTATTGAAGGATCGCGCTCATTACTTATGCCGACTCTGTAACGCGCGTAATGCATTATACAGATGCAGAAGCATCGGTGCACGTGTGAAGAAAGAAAACGAGCGTCTCCATTCCGGGGTATTTTAACTAAATACGAATCGAGTTTATGTTTGCACTTGCAGCGCTGAGAAAAAATGCCCACCGCATAAATGAATATTAAACGAGCTCGTGTCTTGAGACGGCTTTCGATCGGAGAGACGTAAACACGTTCTGCCCGTCTGTCCGCGTAGAGGCTTTTTGTGCACTTGGCGTTACATCGCCTGAATACGCCCCGGGGATAATGGGATAGCCGTGGACCACGCCAATTCCGACAGATACTACATGAAGCGTATGCAAGAAAAAACAGAATTTTCATCTTTCCACTTCTTATATCATGACTATGAAGAATAGTGAATAGGTATTCTGAGGAGTACCTCAAGGTTACGTTTGTGAGGTGCCTGGATGATGATTGTGCCTCAAATCCACATGTTAACATGATGTAACAGTTATTTGTCCCATACAACTGGTAACTTTCAATATACTCAAATTCAAGACACAAAATAGTATAATATAATGGAACTAATTTAATTCTCAAAAAACCAATACATGAAAAAAGTGTACCTAAATATCAACATATTTCCATAGGGTCAGGATCATATTTCTTTATTAGTCTAGTATATATAATAGTAGTCTAGTATATATAATAAATATTATATATTTATTATATTATAATTGAGTCAGGTCGATTCTGTGAATAGTTGACCCTTAGGTGTACCACAAGATTGTACTTGTGAGCAGCCTGAAAGATAACTCTGCCTTGAGTCCACCAAAATTAGGATATATTAAAAATGGGTAAACATTTGGATAACCTCCAGACCAGTACCAGATCAAGTTACATAACTGAAGATGGTACAATAAATATTGGATTTAATTTAATTCCCATACGTAGTGAATGCATTTAAGTAATTTACCATCTCCATAGTTCGGAATAATTTTTCTGCTTCTTGTATTATGATGAATGAAGAATTGAGTAAGATCAATTGTGTGAATAGTTCGCCCTTAGTGTACAATAAGATTGTAATTTTGAGCTGCGTCAAGGATAGCAGTGCCTTCGATCCGCTAAAATTGGGATGTTTTAAAATTGGTAACAACTAGTTTCTTTAAATTAAAATAATGTTGCAGTTATTTGTCTCAACATTCTCTCAAGAGCTCCAGATTGAAGATAATAGAATAAACATTGGAACTGATTTAATTCCCATAAACCAGGAACCACCGTCTAGTCAAATATTATCTCAATAGGTCATCTGGATGACCAATAGGCCAAACCACATATGGGTTTGGTCCTATCAGTGAAACATCAGCCACTTTCTTGTGAGAAAGTCCGCTCTTTCGTTCCCTTCGTGACTCTGATGTCCTTTGACCCATTTGAGAGTGATACTGCTGGGTTTCACTAGTTGTATTAGCAAATCCATACAGTCGTTAACTACCTGGTGGTGTATTTCTATAGTTTCCTAGGCTTTCAATGGTGCTTGGCTATCAATAACAATTTGGATTCTTTTATTTCTATAAGATCTCATCATTTAATGCGCACAAGCGGACATTGCAGTTATTTCAGCCTCACATTCGATTCCTAAATTCACCAGGCTTATACTGATTTCGTACTTTGTGTTTCTCTTAGTTGCACCCGCTCCAGTACTTTGTTTCGTTCTGCTGGGCTGGTATGTGTATGTTGTCTTCCCCTCCTTCGCTCAGTATTGTCTTTCAGATAAGGTTTGTCCAGTCTGTACGCTGTTGCCAGAGCCTCTAAACAGACAACTTGGTCTTGCCTGATTTTGTTATGACTCTCTTCAATCTTCGTCTGTACCTACTACTAGCAGGACTTTGTACTTTCTATAATTGAAGTTTATACAACAAACATAACACTTTAATTAAGTTCCATCCAATTCTATCTTCTGCTGGCATCCTGCAAAAAGTTTTCCTAATATAACATTTTAACCATTAACGACGTGACGTGGCCCATACCTTTTTAAAACACAATTGTCCACATTTCACGGTCCGTATCTCTTTAATGTGCGGTTTTTGGTACGATTGTTTCATAACGTCACATTGTCTCGGCAAAGTCGCGACCATGAAATCTAAATTAGTTGCAATTGTACTTGAGGTGGCAAAATTAAAGCGTGAAAAAAATGCAGTCCGAGGAACTGCAGTAAAAACTTTCTAAAAAGTGAGTCGTCCTGCATCGCCTTAGAAAACTGACTTCCTGAAAGAGAAAATAATTCACATTCTCGAAAACAAATGAATTTCCATTTTTGGCAGGACTAGGAAGAGCTGCCAAAAATGTGATACAAAGTGGACGTCATTTTATCTAGACGGCGATAAGTGATACTGTTTTTTTTTTATTTTTGTTGCGATTCGAGGACTGATTCAGTGAATAAAAATATATCCGTCGGCTGGACGAAGATATTATTAAATCGCATAGAAATAACTTGAGGATTCTTTTAATAAAAACACTATAAAGTATTTTATATTTTACACAAAGTAATATTCGTACAGGGAGAGTGATATACTGATGCAATTACTTATTGCTCTATTATACGAAAAACTTGAGTAAAAATTGCATGGTAAGTTATTGTAATGGCTCCTGTAACCATGAGGATAATCTAAAAATGATGTTTTGTGTGGGTAGAGCTTTAATCTAGCAAATATGTTACAAATTAATATATACAGTGCGCGCCTAAAGTATGGAATAAATTCAGTAAATGTGAAACAAAACATTTTTGGAAAAAATCCTCGAGCATGTCGATTTTGTTTAATAACACATTTTTTGAGGGAACGTCTATTTTCAGATGTCATTTGTTTTCGAGTAATGACGTCATCGATTTATTTTTCAAATGGCAACCCCCCATTTTTTTAATTTAATTTGAGAGACCCTTTCATTGTCGATTTAACGGTTAAATAAAATTTCTGAAAAACCTGAACATAAATAAAGCATAGCAAAAAAAGTACGTTGCTAAGCAAAAAAATTATCAGATTAAGTTTTTTGACGTATCCATGGTTTTTACTGTCAGTTAATCAAAAGATTTGTCAATAAATTGTGCGAAAAGTTAATAATGCAACGTGTTAGTATTTATAAAAATTCCAATTTTAATATGGCACATTTAATTGTAACACAAAGAATTGAAATTTTGATTTTCAACGGATGTGGAAATAAGACCAGAACTCAGCAGGAGGTACGCAATTTATTTAATGCAAAATATCCAGATAACCCTATCACCCAATCCAAGTTAGTAAGATTGTGTCCAAATTTAGAGAAACCGGTGATGTTAAAGATCTACCAAAATCAGGACGTCCAAAAATTACCCAAGATAAAAAGATTTACATTGTGTTAAGTATGGAAGAGAACCCTCAGAGTACCTCTACACTAGTTGCCTCAGAAAATGAAGTTCTACATATCCTGAGGAAAGAAAACTATCATCTCTACAAATTTCTAATGCCTGGAATAATTTAATTGTGTTAGGGGTGTTTCATGGAAAATGCCAACTCTTTTTTGGCGTAGTACTTTTTTTAAGGAAAATGCCAAAAAAAAATACATTTCACCCCCTATGAGCAACATGTAAACTTTATTTTGACGTCAAGTATACAAAATTCATTTAAAAAATAAATTATTTTTCAAGCAATTTTGTGAATTTTTATTGTTTTTTGGGTTGTTTTTTTTTTTCAAAAAAAAAAACGGGGGGTCCCAAAAAGTTGGAAACAGTCCCGCGGAATCGAAAATTACAAAAAATTTCCTAAATTACATTTCACCCCCACTAAAAATAGGGGTTCCAACATTCTTGTAATAATCAAATCATAACGGATTAATAAAAGTTGTACTGATTTGGGGTATAAGAAACAATGTCCATTTTGTTTCATTGAAAAAAAAACATTGAATTGAATTCTAGATATTTAAAAAAATCGTATGTTGTTGTCAGAATGGGGGGGCCGAAATCGCGTAATATTTAAGTGTTTGAATTTAACCTCCCAAATTGACATTAAATTTACTTTCTTATTCCTTGTTTTCCACTTTTTGAGCAGCGTTAATTCTAAAATTTCTGTGTTTCATTCTGAACAACTTTTCATTTTACAACAGTTTTTCTAAATCATTGCGGGGGGGGGGGGGGAAATCATTGAAATCGAAGAGTTCGGGTCCGAGTACCTTCCTTGTAAGAATATTTTGTTTAGATAGGACATCTAAAAAAAAAACATTTTCAAACTTTTCTCTTTCCTAAATATCTTGTCTATATAAAGCCAAATTCGATTATGAAAATCTTATTCAAATATCCAAAAACGATGCATAAAAATGTGTCTTGTACTAAATTATTCTTCGAACATTAGATGAAATTATCTCAAGAATTAATGAAGTCACAGTTTCTTTTTTGATACGAAATGCAAGTAACGATGTGCAAGGTAATAAATAATTTACAACAAATAGTACAGATTTAGTTTTCAAAAAAAGGTGTAATTATCGTACATAAGTAGGTAATAAAACTCGTTACTAGACAGATCGGACAGGTTGACAAACCTTCCAAATTACACAAGATATTAATAATATCGAGCAAAATGGGAAAAGAGCTATGTCAAAGTGCCAAAACTGCATAATACAAATTATTCACTTTAAGTGCGACATGTCTAGGCTAAATATAATCACCTGTATTCAGTCATGCGGCAAATAGCTGCCTTCCTAGTCAGACTTTTATACGCATGAAATGTGTTATTAGAGCAATTTGTTGTAACGATTATTCTAGATCGTTTGAAATTTTAATTAATTTCATATAAATCAGATAAGACGAAAATCAATGTTTCAATTGATTCATTTGATTTCATATTTTATTTATTACATTTACTTTAATAAGTACAATAAAATTGGGGAGTATGAAAAGAACGTATAAATGATTTGCTGTTGTAAATGTATTATACAGAAGATATATAAATGTATCAAATGAAAATTTGTGACAACAGGAATATTTAGGTTATGAACCCAAGGTGTAAAACCCGACTATTTTTTATTCCAGGGAAAAAATTACCACGTAATTAATCAAAAGGAAATTATCTACAATTCTCTGCCTATTTGGTAATTTAGGAGATTGAATTTTTTAGTTTCACCAAGGTCCTACAAATAATTTCATCTAAAAATCAAGGACTATTCGATCCGTTTCCAAATCGAAAAAAAAAATGTCCATTCACGCAGGAACCTCAGTTAGTTGATAATCATTGCGAAAGGTCGGTATCCAAAAACCGTTTCGGGAAAATAAAGCAAGGTTTCAGATGTTGCCACAGTGCGGAAAAAATATAGAACGGAGAATGCAGGGCTGATTAATTGTGCTATTTCCCGGATAATTGTAGAAAAGAAATTTGCGTAAAATAAAGTTGACCGTGAAATAGCAAGCAATGCAATATCCATAGTAAAAAGTGGAATATTTTAGGAAAACTTGATTAACTCGGCCATATTTGATCGAAATGTCAAAAATTTAAATCTGCCGCATTGTTATTAATAAAATATCGATATACATATGTAAGCGTATCGATGTTTTACCGATGTGCCGTCACCAGTGGAACGAATGTACATATCACTGGAGTATTAGTCCAGTAGACAGGGAGCTAAAATCATCAAAAAGTATTCTTGAAAAATATAGGGCTAGTTTTGAAGGTTCTCTATGTATTTTTTTTTTTGCGTAGAACACAATGCGCGGGTCCGTAGAGCTGAAACTGTCCGCTAATTTTTTAAATTAATCTCTTCAAGTTTGCAAGACTTTGAGATTTTGAAAAATATTAATTTGGGCCAGTTTTATAACGTTTTCTACGTGACTACCTTTTTTGACGCGACGTAAGTATATACGGTGGAGACTTTAACTGGAATATATTCGCTAGCGGGGTGGTGAATGATTTTTTCAAAAAATTCCCGAGATACGTCAACTTTTAAATGTATTTACCTACATTTTGCAAGTAATATGAAAAATATAGCCCTTCAGGGGTGGCTGAAACCACCCTCGACATGATTTTTTCAAATGCAACCCTATGGCTTGTGACCCCTCATTGTAAAGCTGGTGGAAAGAGGAATCCAACGCACTGATCAAATTTTAATTTTTAGTATGTTTGTAGGGTTGCATACAATTAAAACAATTTAAAAATTAAATTTATTTTCAACGTAACAATTGTTCAAAATGTGCACCATTCACTTGTTGGCAGCATCCCAGTCTGTGGTAGGTTTCGTCCCTTACATTATGCAACATTTGCGGTGTTATTTTTCCGATTTCGTCTCTTATCCTTTCCTGCAGATCTGCTATGTTGTTGGGTTTCTGAATGTAAACCCTACTTTTAAGATGTCACCACAAAAAGAAATCCAGTGGTGTAAGATCTGGAGATCTTGCTGGCCACTCAATATTACCTCGCCTCCCAATCCACCTACCGGGAAAAATTCTGTCCAGATACTGACGAACAATGGCAGCATAGTGTGGTGGGGCCCCATCTTGCTGAAACCATAACCTCTCGTCTGTCAAGTTAGGGTTTAAGGGGTTTGGAAATAAATAACATAGCACTGGCATTAGTTCGTGCTGGAGTAAACGCAAGTATCTTGCTCCATTAAGAGTGTCATCAAAGAAACATGGTCCTACAATTCTATCTTGTATTATTCCGGCCCACACATTAGTTTTCTGTGGGCGCTGAGTATGAAGTTCCCTCATCCAATGGGGGTTCTCTTCAGCCCAGTAACGACAATTTTGGCGATTTACGTGCCCATTTAATGTAAAAGTAGCCTCGTCAGAGAAAACTATCCACTCTAAAGATAACTGGTTTTGATCAATACAAGTCATCAATAAATCGCAAAATTCCAACCGTCGATCTGGATCATCTTCAAGTAGCTCTTGAACAGCTTGCATTTTATATGGGCGTTTTTTCTCATATTTAAGTATTTTTAAAACTGTTTTGTGATTAAGATTACTATCACGGGCCAGTTGACGGGCTGGAGTGATTGGATTTTCTTCTAGAGCAAGCAACAAATTCAACTTCGTGTCGTCATCAACAACAGCCTGCCTCTTACTCGGTACTTTCCTGACATGACCCATCTCTCGATATTGTGCCTCAATTTTACTAATGGTACCTTGATTTTAGTGGTGGCAAGTCAGTATGCGTTTCTCGAAACAAGCGAACAACTTCCCATTGAGTTCGCGCCCCATCACCATATCCAATTATCATCAAAATTTCGATTTTTAGTGATTCAGTTAAATAAGACATTTTCACCAATTTGAAATAAGACTTCGTTTCAAACTCTGAATACAGCATACAAACTAAATTACTCTTTGCGGCCATGTAAAAACACTAGCAAAAAATAACAAATATCAGTTGTGGCAAAAAATTGCTTGGAATTTTTTGTGGGGACATATGAAAAGTAAGGTTTACATTCCAAAACTAAACAACACAGATTTTGAGTACGAAATTGTTGCTTTAAAAATAAATTCAATTATAAAATTACGTTTTAATTGTATGCAACCCTACAAACATACTAAAAATTAAAATTTGATCAGTGCGTTGGATTCCTCTTTCCACCAGCTTTACAATGAGGGGTCACAAGCCATAGGGTTGCATTTGAAAAAATCATGTCGAGGGTGGTTTCAGCCACCCCCTGAAGGGCTATATTTTTTCACATTACTTGCAAAATGTAGGTAAATACATTTAAAAGTTGACGTGTCTCGGGAATTTTTTTGAAAAATCATTCACCACCCCGCTAGCGAATATATTCCAGTTAAAGTCTCCACCGTGTATATGTATGTCGTTTATTAACCCCTACAGCTAGCACGCGTCTCTGAAATAGTCGAAGATGTAGATCTAAAATCATAGAAAAGCAGTACTGACCCTAAAACACCAAAAGGTAGTGTCGATGACAGTATGGGAAGGTCATCAACGACCAGTGGATGTCACCAACACAATAGTAGTAGTGCAAAGGTAATAAAGTGTGTAAAGGCAATAAAGAAAGGCAATTTACTGCAAAGGCAATAAGGAAGCTGACAATTTGGCTCGAAGGGCAATAAGTCTAAGTCTTTTGGGCCAGTATTTTGCATCAATGATAACACCCACGAGAAATTATGGGATGAAACAACCAGCTGTCGGTTTGCTAGGGAATATTTACAATAACTCAGCAAGTACGCGTGAAGATGCATGGTATGACAAATAAAAACAGGAATTCTGACAGGACACTGTCAAGTACTGAAGCTTTTGTACTATATGAAGCTAACTGAAACACCCCTTTGTAGAGGGTAAACAGGAAGAGGAAGAAGTCGAACATCTACTTTGTGATTGTTCATCTGTTTCGTCAATGAGAGGCTCCATAGTAAGGAAAGTACTGGCCTTCCATGACCATAGTGGGGGAGCTTCCATTGGGTGACATCACACCTTTTTTGGAAGAATTGGGTGGATGGAGTCATAGTAGCTCGATTGACTACATCAAAGAGGATGAACAAGATGCCCAATAGTCCAACCAACAAAAAGCAACCTAAGAAAAAATACTTAGAATGAGTTCTGTGTAGTCCGAAAGTATGAATTTTGCTGTTGCTAACAAAAAAACTACTCTAGCAACTTACCTTATGTAACACAAGCCCACAAAAAAAAGTGTCTTGTTCTGGGATGGAGAATAACTTTTTCTTATGTATTTTGTGCCGCTGAATCCGAATTCATCATAAAACATAGGGGTTCCTCAGCTAATTTTGAAGATAACTTCAAAAAACTGTCGAAAACGACGTGTTTCGGTGATAAAAGCTTGAGAAGAACAAAAAAAATATTTGCTTCACATCAAAAACACTTTGTTTCTACATATTTTGGCCTTCTGAATCCGAATTTGCTATGAAAAAAGAGGTTTGACCAACGGATTTTGGAGATAACCTCAAGAAACTACTGAAAACGACGTTTTTTTGCAATAAAAGCTTGAAAGAAATGGGGATATGATTCGCGTCGCATATAAAATACCGTATTCCTATGTATCTTAATTTCTTAAACCCGAATGTGTTATGAAAAATTTGGTTTAACAAGTGAATTTCAAAGATCATCCTCAAGAATATGTAAAAATTGCGTTTTTAACGGTAAAATCTTGAATAACGTGGATTGAATCAGTCTAAAATCAAGACTAAGTGGAAACTCTTTAGTAATCACATGAACATACTTGCATTTGACTTTCTGGAATTCAGACCACGAAAATAACTTGAAACAACAGTAAGCTGAAGACAAATCTGAAGATTGTTGTATCTCTGAGAGCGGAAATTCTGGGAATATTCTGGGAATATTCTGGGATTCAGCGGCACAAAAATACATAAGAAAAAGTTAGTCTCCATCCCACAACCAGACACTTTTTTTTGTGGGCATTTTTTTGGTCTTCTCAAGGTTTTACAACCGAAACACGTCGTTTTCGACAGTTTTTTGAGGTTATCTTCAAAATTAGCTGCGTAACGCCTATTTTTTATGACGAATTCGGATTCAGAGGCATAAAATACATTAGAATGAGTTAGTCTCCATCCCAGAACCAGACATTTTTCTTTGTGGGCATTTTTTTGGTCTTCTCAAGCTTTTACAACCGAAACACGTCGTTTTCGACAGTTTTTTGAGGTTATCTTCAAAATTAGCTGCGGAACGCCTATTTTTTATGACGAATTTGGATTCAGCGGCATAAAATACATAAGAAACAGTTAGTCTCCATCCTAGTACCAGACACTTTTCTTTGTGGGCATTTTTTTGGTCTTCTCAAGCCTTTACAACCGAAACACGTCGTGTTCGACAGTTTTTTGAGGTTATCTTCAAAATTAGCTGCGGAACCCCTTTTTTATGACGAATTCGGATTCAGGGGCACAAAATACATAAGAAAAAGTTAGTCTTCATCCCAGAACCAGACACTTTTTTGTTGGCCTGTGTAATTATTACCTATTTGATCTTATATACTTCACGTAAATGACGTCATAGTTGCTCGAAAACATCGAAAACATCTGGAATCTCGTGAAATGTGCATTTGGAAACCACATCACAAAATGGAAATTCATGTGGTACAAAAAAAATGAAAACGTTTTGTCCTAATTTACTCGTCAGTTTACTTGACGAAACCTCTATATACAGTCAGCGACAAAAGTATTAATACCCCCATTTTCTGAAGGTGGCTTAAATTCAATTTTTGTACAACAGAATCACCTTTCTTGCTTTTGATAGGATCACAGCTGGTGAAATTCTGCGTATAAATCGATACAGTAGCACAAAAATTATCAGAATTTGAGCAACTTTCAAAAAGTGAGGTTATGAATACCTTCTTCGCTGACTGAACATAAATAAAAGCACGCCGCCACTGGTCCGCTGTTGCTAGGCCGACTTTTCGCTTTCACGTATCTGGTCTGGTAATTAACGAATGTGACTAATAGCTCGAACATTATTGATATTAAAAGTGTTTTGTGTGTTATTTATTCCATCAGCGCAACTTATTTGTACACGCTATTCATTTCGAGTGTAAGGCAAAGTTATTACTTATTTTCCTGACAATAAAATCGATAAACGAAAACAAGAAACTCCGAGGCAATCAAAATGCATTGTTCAGCGATGTTTTAAAAGGCTTCGTACATCGCTAGTGGGTTGAGAATAATCGTAAACTGATAAAAAAGCTTTTATTTGAATCTTTAGAAGACATAATACACTCGTATAGTCGAGAATAATAAGTAAATTACATAACTACATAATTATGTACATACATTTCTTGACGTTTGATGATTGGAAATGCCAATAAAATTATTTAACTATTATTTAATAGAAGCAAGGTTTTAAGCAATTATGTATAACGTTTTTACCTGAGTTTAGCGGCATATACGAAAAAGGCAATGTTAGGAAATGAAAATGTTAAATACGAGGGCAAGTCAAATATAAACCGGAATTTTCCAAAGTTAAATTTTTAAGATGAAATTTAAAAACTAACATTTTATTTTTCTATATAGTCTCCTTCAGCCGAAACACATTTTCCCATCAAATCGGCAACCTTTTGATTCCATTGTCATAAAAAGTGACAGGTTGTGTCTGCGGCCTGTGCACGAACTGTTTAACTTCATCATTTTCAAATCTCTCGCCTCCCAGAGCTTTTTTAGCGGTCCAAACAAAGAGTAGTCACGCGGCGATAAGTCTGGACTGTAAGCAGGATATTCAAGCTGATCCCAGTGCATTTCCTTCAGGTTGGCCTGAGTTATGGCTGCAGTGTGTGGCCTGGCTTTGTTACTGGAGAAAAACGACGTTCCTGATGGGAGAATGGCGCCTTTTGGTGCGATAGGCAGCTTTTGTCCTATCCGAAAGTTGACAATAATATTCTGCATTGATTGTTCGACATTCACGGAGAAAGTTAACGAAAAGAATACCTTTCCTATCCCAAAAAAAAAAACAATCGAAAGCACTTTTCCTGCAGATAACCTTGTTTTCGCCTTCACTGGCACTCTTTCTCCTTTTTGCCGCCACTCCATCTCGCTTGTTTGGATTCTGGCGTATAGTGGTGAACCCATGTTTTATCACAAGTAACTCTGATTAAGTAACCCTTCTCCTGCATCTTCATAACAAGCCAAAAGCCTCTGACAAAGCTCAAAACGCAAACTTTTTTGATTGAGGGTGAAAAGTCTAGGAACACATCGAGCTGAGACCTTCCTGAAATCAAGTTTGTCGTGAACTATTGAAAGAACATTCCTGTGACTGATTCCCATTGATCCAGCAATTTCTTTAATTGTAAGACAACGGTCATCCTCAAAAAGCTCACGTACTGCACGTATGTTCTCTTCAATGATGGAGTTTGGAGGACGATGATCATGTGGTTCATTTTCCACCCTTCCTCATCCTGCTGAAAAACGTTTATGCCACTCATACACTTGAGTTTTAGAAAGGGTTTCATACAACGAAAATATTGATGCCCCCATTTTGTGTAGGTTGCTTAAATTCTGGTAATTTTTGTTCTACAATATATGTATTTTTTTTGCTTTCGATAGGTTTACTACTTTTGAAATTCTGCGTCTAGTAAACCCAAATGGAAGGTGATATGAATGTAATATGAAAATGTTAAATCCTTTTCAAGGTTCTTGAAACGTTGTACCAAAAACATCATAGAAATAATTCAAAACTCTATCATCCTTACAAAGGTTTTCGTTAAAATCAGTTCATGAAATTTTAATAATTACCTAGTTTTTAGAGTTACGTGTGGCTTTTTTCAATTTTTATGATATTTTTGTTCAACTTAGAAATTTTTCATGCTAAGAAAAATTTTCCCAAAATGGTTCAGTTAGTCAGACAGATATTTTGAAAATTTCACTTTAATGTGAGTTTGAAAATGATTTAATATGTTCGGAGTTATTCACGATTTTTTGAAAACATCTTATATTTACCCATCCCACACCGCCTCCCCTTCCACACTGCCTTCTTTTGCACGAAGAATTTTTTTAGCAGGTAATATTATTTCTGTTTGAAACATCACAATCGATAACACTTGCTAAAAAATTAACTTCCCTAAAATTTTAGATTTTTTTGAGCCACAAGGAGAGGGATGGTGAGGGTGAGAAAATACAAATTTTCGTTTCGACTCTAAAATTTCAATCTTTCTCAATAAAAAAATGAAAAAAATTAAAAAGAAGGTTGCAATGGTTTTCGATGTGTTTTTTTGCGTAGAATACGATAAAAATATTTTCAAAATTATTGTGGGTAGTTTTCACCCTTATTTTGAGGATTGAAAGTTTAAAATCGAAATTTAGAAAAGTATGACACGATTTTTTTTCAATTTTTTTTTAATTTCTTTCTTTTTTTTGTACTTTCATTTAATTTTTAATTCATAATGGGCGTCGACCAGAAACTTACCAAAAAAAACCGCCCAAAACGTGAAAAAACGTGGTTTTAGCGTATTTTCTCATCCTGTGAGATAGTAAATGGCAAGTGAATAATATATTCCAAGGTTTTTGGGGTCGCTGATTACGATTCTAACGTAGAACATTTCCCATAGAATACGATGGTATTTTTTTAAATTTCAAGATTTAGCCATTTTTTAAAAGTTGACTACCATACTGGATCCGCCATTTTGTTTTTTGAAAATATGACGTTATATTCGTAATCAGCGACCCCAAAAACCTTGGAATATATTCACTTGCCATTTACTATCTCACAGGATGAGAAAATACGCTAAAACCACTTTTTTTCACGTTTGGGCCGTTTTTTGGGCCATTTCCTGGTCGACGCCCATTATGAATTAAAAATTAATCGAAAGTACAAAAAAAAAGAAAGAAATTTAAAAAAAATGAAAAAAAATCGTGTCACTTCGAATTTCGATTTTAAACTCAATCCTCAAAATAAGGGTGAAAATTTACCCCCCAATAATTTTGAAAATATTTTTATCATATTCTACGCAAAAAAACACATCGAACACCATTGCAACCTTCTTTTTAATTTTTTTCATATTTTTTATTGAGAAAGATTGAAATTTTAGTCCAAACGAAAATTTGTATTTTCTCACCCTCACCATCCCTTTGTGGCTCAAAAAATCTAAAATGTTAGGGAAGTTAGTTTTTTAGGAAGTACTATCGATTAATTATAAAACAAATTTTTTTTGACCTCCCTTGGCGTGAACTGCCCCATATATGTATGTACCTATGTATGTTAGGGTGGCCCAAGAGAGAAATATTTAAGTGTTTCGTGTTTTATTTCTATTCTTTTTGTACGTCATATTCAATAAAAAAATAATTCGTCAATATTTATATTTAGAGATTGCTCGAAAATATTTGAAGTATACACTACTTTGAAAAGTAAAAAAATTATGAGTGACCTTTAGAAATTAAAATATTGTTTTAAAATTTCCAGAATCGACATTTTTTCAACCTAAAAAATAGTAACGAGGAAAAAAAATAAATAAAAAACTCAATTTTTGACGATTTTGGAAATTTTTAAAAATCTTGAGCGACCTCTAAAATATTTTTTTTTTGAGCTGATTTTTTTAAGGGGGCGTTTATAACATGATAAATTAATATATTTTCACACGAGACACGAAAAAAAAATTATTCAATTTTTTTTGGGCCACCCTAATGTATGTATGTATATTTCCATTGTCAGTCAACAGCAAACATCACAATAATTGTAAAAAATCATTCTACTTCATTCGACAAATAAAACCATTAGAACGTTTCAATGTAAAACAATAAACAAATAAACACATCAATTTTGCAATAATCGCAACCATGCGGAGTTTATTAAGTGCTGCAATTAAAATCAATAAACCTATATCAGCGAAATAGAAATTCTAGTCATCCTATTCCTGTTTATAATTGATTATTAACGGCGTGAAGTAAAGCTATTTTCACCTAGCAACAGCGCAAGACTTCGACACAGCGCGCCATACAGTAGTCTCAACCTTTGCTTTGTGTTGTCGCATTACTCACCTGGGTAAATGAAATCTTTTATTGTGATGTGATGGGACGTAGGTCAACTCGACCCAATTTCCAGTCGGAGCGTTTTATAACCGAGGAGAAAATGGTTTATAGGGAATCTGATCAAGGGCGTAGCCAGTAGTTATCTTTGGGGGGGGGCGCTCAATGCAGATGAAACAAAAAAGCCAAAAAAAAAGGTCAGTAGAGGCAACCGCAACCGAAAGCCCCCGAGTATTTTGGTGTTTACTTAACCCTTTAGGGGGGGGGGGGCGATCGCTGTAGATAAAAAAAAATCCAAAAAAAAAAGGGTCACTACCGGCAACGGCAACCGCATTCACCCGAGTATGTTTTTACTTGACCCTTTGGGGGGGGGGGGGCGATGGCCAAAGGGTCAACGATGCCCTTGCCCTACTGGCTACGCCCTTGGATCTGATGGAGGATTCTGAAAAGTCCATTTCGACCAGTGGTGGAATTTGACATGCTCTTATTTTCGTAAGGCGGCATGGGACCTACACCATATATGTAAATTTAAGATTAAGAATAGAAATATAGTGGTTCTAATTTTAATTGAAAATGATAAATACGCCTGGGGAACAAAAAAAGCGGTGCAACTTTATGATTCCATGGGCGTGCATATATCTTTTATAAATTCGAAAATTGTGAATTTTTTTTTTCATTTAAATCGATATAGGAGATTAAAATTAGCCTGCATATAAAACTCTTATTATTTGTAATATAATTTGCTGTAAATAATGCTCATTTAGACAGACAATCTCAAAAAATTGTCTGTGTTAATAAACCTAGCTGAAATACACGTCACTGGCGTCTTAGACAAGCGTCTTAGTATATTAAGTTCCTAATTCATAAAGTCGTAAATCATTTTAACGACATCGTTAAAATTTTATGGCACAGTGGACCGAACAAATATTAGCAATGTATTATATGCAAAGTGGTTTATCTACAGTGGTTTCCGTTGCGCCACCAGTGGCCGGCTGGTTGGCAAGCTAGCGCGTTGCCGGCTCTTTAAAATTTTCTTGAGAATAGTAATATATATAAAGTGTTTTTAATTTATAATTATTTTTTCCAGCATTTTTAAAGCTTTATTTTAATGCTAACTAATAAATTTATATCAATGTATTTTTTTTTAAATATTTCCAAACTAGCTTTCTAAGAATGTCACGAACTAACAGTTTACTGAAGTATGAAGTATACTTGTATAGTGAGCTTAGCAATTTTAGAAAATAAATCTGGCAACCTTGCTTTTTTTCTACCTATTTTCAATTTAGAATGGAAAGATAGTACGTTTTTTTTGCTCGGCCTATTTTGATAACCTTTTTTTTGATGGCTTATTATTAGTACTTACCAGATTCTTTGATTGAAATAACCCCAAAATTAAAAATCAAGTACAATAACGTCTGGTGGTTCAATTGGCTAATTATTGACCGAATCTTATAATGTTATTATTTTATAAAATACTATTTTTGAAGCTCAATAATATATACTAACTGTATTATAAAATAGCTACTGTTGCGCAACAGAAAGGAGGAAATTTAAATACATTATTTGAAACGTACATGTAAAGGTAACGTAATATAATTAAAATAAAATTAGCATAAAGATTTATTAGCAAGTGTATTTTTACACTTGATGGTTTTACGTGTTGCAGAATTTCTTACATACCTAACAACATCTACCAGGGGCGGTTAATAAGTATCGTGCTTGCTTTGGCAATGAATAAAATAAACAGTAACATTAGGAAAAATATATTGGTATGTTGATATACGAGGTGTGGCTATTAAATAAACGAACTGCTGTCATAACACTTTTTATTCGTTCAATTACAGTAAGTAACCTTTTCGCCTTCAATGTACTCCTCTTGGCGATCTCTACACCGCTCCATACGCATTTTCCATTGTTGAAAGCAGTGCTGGAAGTCCGCTTCTGTCAGCTGGTTCGGAACCTCCGTCGCTTTTGCTTTAACCGCTTCCACACTTTCGAATCTTGTCCCCTTCAGTGTCATCGTATCTAACAAGGCTGGATCAGTGTCAGTGTTGTTTAGAATGTCAGCGCAAATGTTCGTTTTTGATTTCTTTTGCTCGGGAGTGAGGAGTTTTGGCACCATTTTTGCGCAAAGTTTGTGCATGTTGAATGATTCATGCAATCTGGCTTGTCAATTCCTGTTATTTCAGCAAGCCCTCGGATGCTTAGACGACGATCTTCGCGGATTAATTTACCAATTTTTTCAATGGTTTCGTCCGTTTTTGATATTGAGGGCCGTCCGGGGCTCGGATCGTCTTCGGTCGTTTCACGTCCCTCTTTAAACCGTTTAAACCATTCAAAAACTAGTGTGCAGGATAACTACTCATTCCTGTACACTTATTTTAACATTACATAAGCTTCTGTAAAAGTTTTCCCCAGTTTAACAAGAAAGTTGACATTAACCCCTTGCTCCATCTGAACACTTAACATTTTTTCGACACGTCACTAGTGCGCAGACTAATTCAAACGACTGCTACAGTCAAACTGAGCGATCCACTGGCTTGTCCAGTGAGCTCAGAGTGGGGAAAGTATCACCAGACACAGTTCTTTTTAAATTTGTCGCGACAAGCTCGCAGCGCGCTGATCGGTTCGCAGCATCAGTTCGGTTATTTAATAGCTACACCTTGTATAATTAATATTTTTATTAAATACAAACTCTAAAAGGTTTTTCAGCAATATAGAGGAACTATTTTTACATTCAACGCGCACATTTCACCTACCATACTGCCATCATCAGGAGGCGATTAAACCAACGTTAATTTTTAAAATAATGTGACAATCTAGTAACACTATATTTTTCTTTAAGTAGACCCAGATCGCAAAAAGCTATATTTTAGATGTTTTTTTTGTTCACACCTATTTTTATATAACAATATAACACTTTTTTAACCGCCCCGGCTTCGCATGGGTGCACGCGGACTTTTTTTGCAGACCTTTTTAAGGTGTACAATACTGTCGTACATTATTTTGATCTCGTAGGGTTCAGCCAGCGTTTGCAATGTAAGCGCAAAAAAAATGTGTTTATTTACGACATCACATCAGAAACCTCTAATTATCAGTGTTTCTCTACTATATCATGCATATATTATACATATAAACCTTCCTCTTGAATCACTCTATCTATTAAAAAAAACGCATCAAAATCCGTTGCGTAGTTTTAAAGATCTAAGCATGCATAGGGACAGACAGACACCGGGAAGCTTCTTTGTTTTATACAATATTATGATATGATGTTACAACAATACATAACATTAACTGTAATTTGTAATAAATTGGGCTGTACTTTTGGAATTTGTGGAATAAAATCCTATGTACATGTACAATAAATACATTATACATATATACATACATACATACATATGTACATACTGTTTTTAAGCTGATTTCAAGTTCGATTATATTTTCCTGTTATTTTCTAAAACATGGGTCATTAAACGGAAAAGCAGTTCTACGTTCACCACCTTATTTCGAATACTCGAGTAAACTTGAACTTCTACTAACGATTTCTTTTAATGAATGGAATTAATGAATACTTTAATTGGATTAAATTTATAATTACATTTACTCTCACTGCTTTTATTGTTTGGGAACTGTATTATTTGTTAATGCACGGAAAATCACCGGAGTTGATTTCACTGACCATTTTTGCATATTTATGTGTTTTTTTCGACACTAATGTTGGAAAATACTTACAGGATTACATTCATGCAGCTCTTGTGAAGGCATGTTTTTATAATCTTCGAAAATCGTTTAAACTTTTAAGAGTATTTTCAGCACATTGACTTGTTTTTCCATTTCATGAAATGAGTCAACAGTGTCACCGCATCTTTCAATAATATGGTGTATTTACCATGTTTTTTTTCTATAAATTGAATATGAGGGTCGCATTCAAAATGTATCTACATAATTTGATATTATTATTTTTTTTTTTCATACACTTAAACATAGAAACTAGAGTAAGATAATATATTTAAACATTTTTTAAAGACGCTTTTCATAGATACTCAAAAAAAAAAAATTTGTCTTTTTTTTGTGATTTGTTTTGCATTGTGATTTTGTTTCCAATAGGTTTTCTAATATTTTTTAAGCACTTACCAGACTACAGTGCAATGTATGCATATAGGAGTTGTGGCTATTAAATATCCGAACCGATGCTGCTAACAGCGCGCTGCAAGCGTGTCGCGACAAGTTTGAACAAAACTGTGGCTGGTGATACTTTCCTCAACCTGATCTCACTGGACAGGCCAGTGGGTCGCTCAGTTTGACTGTAACAGTCGTTTGAATTAGTCTACGCATCAATGACGCGTCGAAAAAATGTTAAGTATTCAGATGAACAGGTTAATCTCAAGTTTTTTGTTAAACTGGGGAAAACTTTTACAGAAGCTTATGCAATATTAAAAGAAGTGTACGGGAATTCATGTTTATTCCGCACACAATTTGTATTATTTGTACGGGTTTAAACGGTTTAAAGAAGGACGTGAAACAACCGAAGACGATCCGCGCCACGGACGACTCTCAACGTCAAACACAGACGAACACATTGAAAAAATTGGTAAATTAATCCGCGAAGATCGTTGTCTAAGCATATGAGGGCTTGCTGAAATAGCATGAATCGACAAAGAATGTGTTCGCCAGATTTTGCATTAATCGATCAACATGCGCAAAGTTTGCGCAAAAATTCCCACCTCCCTTTCGGGGCCAAAATTGGTGCCGTCCAGGGCCCCGGCCGGCCCTCTACGTCAAAAACGGACGAAAACATTGAAAAAATTAATCCGCGAAGGACTCATCACTCCCGAGCAAAAGGAATCAAGAATAAATATTTGCGTTAACATTCTAAACAACACTAATACTGATCCAGGCTTGTTAGACATGGTGACACTGAAGGGGACAAGATTCGAAAGTGTGGAAGCGGTTAAAGCAAAAGCGACGGAGGTTCTGAACCAGCTGACAGAAGCGGACTTCCAGCACTGCTTTCGACAATGGAAAAGTCGGTGTACAGATCGCCAAGGAGAGTACATTGAAGGCGAAAAAAGTTGCTACTGTAATTGGTAAAGAACAAAAAGTGTTATGACAGCAGTTCGGTTATTTAATAGCCACACCTCGTATGTCTTATTTCAAATTCAATGGACCAGACACAACTGCTCAGTGGGTAAATACTGCACGACCCCGGTATAACCATTACCGCTCTATTCTGGAGAGGCGCTTCGCCAATCGTACTTCCTTTTTTTCTTCATTTCTGTTCTATTCGAAAGTGAGCATGACTCACCCGATTCCATTAGCCCCGTTTACTTCTTTTTCATTTCACATCGAGCTAAAAGCGAACAGTAGAGAATAAAGGACTGCATTCAAGGTTACAACAATTCTAGATCTTACAGCACCGAAATACTTATATAAATAAACGACTCATGGTATCGTTAAGTAAAATCCTTGTAAGTTGCGGCAGTATTTAAAATTAAATTTTGACATGTCCAAAGCTAGATAAAACACAAGAAACATCAATGGTTTAACTGTACAATAACCAAGATGAAAGGAAAATTGACCCTGGCACAACAAAAGTTGCTGTCAAATAAATCAAATTGCCTAAATGCGTATGCAATCTATTTGACAGTTTTGTCTTTATGCTCATCCAGTTTTATCTGCTCATCAATTTTTACTGTCAGTGATTTGGACTCGTATCTACATCCTGTCGACTGAATTTGCTTGCTAACAAATAGGCCTAGATACTCTCTGAAAACCTCCAAAACTGTGATAGATATTTGAAGTTAAAAAACATGGTGTGAATTATAAATGAATCAATATTTACTCATGGAAGCATATGACTAGGGCAATAAAAATAAGACATTGATAAGTTTATATTATTCAGAATATGTTCCCTCTTAAAACCGAAACGTATAGTCAATAAAGCGACAGTTATTGCACGCGTTCATATTTTGGTCCATTACTAGAGTGACCTCCTCGGTCCCCAGACCTAACCCCTTTTATTTTTCTTATAGCGTACAGTTAAAGATAAAGCCTTTGTCTTATTTACATGATCATTATAACTCCACATTCAAAGAAGCTTTAGCAGTTTCTATTATTGCATAGTTTAGTATTTCCGTTAGTTTGTTAATCGACATTCGAATTACATGTTTTATTACATAATTAAAAAAGAGTGGGCATCTAGTCGACGAAAAAAAGTATAGCCTGTCGAACGGTATCGTTATTAATTCTGTAGTAACCACTGCCATCATCCTAACTGCAACATTGAATTTTATGTTTTAATTATGTCCGTTTAGTTTTATATTACATGTAATACACTTCTTGTTTGTTGTTCATAAGGTCATGGTTACAGGTTGGTCCAGTCACGATGGAGGGGTGCAGTGGCGTTCTAGCTAATTACAAGAGGGGTTACAGGTAAAGAGAGTATTTAGTGTATAAATTATGAAAAACTAATCTACATAAAGTAAAGGAAAGTGTAATCCATTGCAGTAAATTTAATGAAACACAAAGAATGTAGTGTGAGGTAGAAGGATCATACCCAGGAGATATACATATATCTCATACATTTCCTATATACCCACAAACAAACATTAGCAGACTGCACGCCCATGACCATGCACTATTGTTTGCAAATCGTGTGAGTCATACGATACATTTGTTATTAAAATTAATGCAAATATTAGTGTTATTAATTGCTATAAAGATAAGAAATGAAGGTAAAGTAGCGGTAAACTGTGACTTCATTTTTTTAACATATACATAATTTTAATCCCATTGATAGACATTTTCAGTACCTTAAGATGGATGCTGTTTTATTTGTGTTTTTAATTTGTCAAATAGTGTCCTTTGTTGTCATTTCGATACGATGCGCTAGCTGTGAATGTCAGTGTCTTATTCGTAAGCAGTGAGGTTATGGTCTAGTTTCGCGAGCGTCAGAAAGCAATAACCTACAAGTGCATTATATTATTTTTACTATAATTGTTGAATCATACTAGGTGCATAAATTAAGTAATGAGACTGACAACATAGCGCCCGATCTAGCACCACTGCAGAGACGGGACTTGGAAGGGCGGTAGGTTAACATATAATGCACATTCAGTACAAGTTTGAACTTGTTGGAGTCGTTTGTTAGTTCTTTGTGACGATTTTCGTAAACCGTTTTTTTCTAGGGCGTTTTAAAAATGAGTGACATTCATTTTGAGGAACAGTGTTTTATTAGGTTTTGCTTCAGACTTGGACACAGCACAACGGATACTTTTGCAAAATTTCAATACGCCTACGGAGACAGTGTTTTTTTCAAGAGTTTGTCGGTGATTTAAGGTATTCTAAGAAGGAAGAGGGTCGATTGAAGATGAACCACGCAGCGGAAGGCCTGCTTAAATTTGAATCACACCACTGTTCATCAAATTTTGACTAACCAATTGGGGATGAGAAAAATATGTGCAAAAATGGTTCCAAAAAACCTTTCGCAGGAACAAAAGGACATCAGAAAAGAAAGGTGCCTTAACTTTTTGGAATCGTTTGAAAATGATCCATATTTTATGGAACTTGTCATTACTGGTGATGTGACTTGGATGTTTGAGTACGACCCGGAAACCAAACGCTAAAGCAAGGAATGGCACACTTCAAGCTCTCCAAGACCCAAAAAAGCAAGAATAAGCAAGTCAAAAATCAAATGCATGCTGATTTACTTTTTTGACAGACAGGAAATTGTCCACAAAGAGTTTGTGCGGTCAAGCCAATCAGTAAATCAACACTTTTACAGAGAGGTTCTTGAAAAACTTCTAAAAAGGGTCATGCGTGTGAGACCAAACATCAAGAACAGCTGGATGTTGCATCACGACAATGCACCTTGTCGCACAGCCATTTGAGTAAACGAGTTTTTAGCCAGTAAAAACATTCGTGTGGCTCATCAGCCTCATTATTCGCCTGACTTGAGTCATTGTGACTTTTTCTCTTTCTGAGATTGAAAAATCACCTCAGCGGACTTCATTTTGGGACCATAGAAAACATTCAAACGGCTGTAACCAACCAACTGAAGGCTATTCTAGTGAATGAGTTCCAACACTGCTCTGAGGAAGGGAAGACCCATCTCTAGCGCTGTGTGGCTTCCAAAGGAAATTATTTTGAAGGAGACAATACTGAATTGTAATTCTATTCGAATAAAAATTTTTAAAAAATCTGTCTCATTAGTTAATTTATACACCTCGTATGTGTTTATCAATTTTATTTCACTATCCCATTGTCATTTGGTGTTGTTAACCTTACATAATACTGTGCGTACTGTTAACAGTGAACAAAAAGCTCGCAGCTGACATTCCTTGCTAAATCAGATGTAGTTAAAAAGTATTCAGAAATGTTTTTTGTATTAGGAATCCTAACATCCATACACTAAGAAAATAGAGTTGGAATCAGGATCCAGGGTTTCCAATCTAAAACAATGTACAAACCATTCAAATCAGCAGAAACAACTAACACGCTCGCAAAATAGCTTAAATCAAAGAAAAATCATCGAAAACACATTACTCTTTTATTAACATACAGGGTGGTCCTCCGAGAACTGCATCCAACGATTATAGGAAAACTATAATTAGTAAAAATCTGAAAATTTGGTAACATACTAAGGTCAATGGGGGACATACGCTTAAAATATTTTCACGTTAATCGTACTTCCGGTCATACCGGAAGTAGATGTCAACTTTGTTATTTTAAATGGAATGTCCTGTATATTAATACTTTTTAAATTAATGGTAAATTCTAAGAATATTTCATTTCTATGTACTCCACGTTTAACGGATCCAAAGTTCTTGAAGTTTTCTATAATACGTTTAACAGTATTTGGCGCTGATTTCTTTTTCTGCGAATATCGCGTTGCAAATGTATTACATGTTCTTGAAATAACTTTATCACATTAAGAGTCCCGGCATGATTATTAATAATCATTTTCAAACGGTAAGTGACAGTTGTGTAAACAAACATAGCAATCGAATGTTTTCAACATGGCCATTTTCGTCATGGCTAAGTAAGAGTAGCTGCACTTAAAATCCGCAGCAGAATCGCCATATAAAAAATTAAATTGGCAATATTTTCAAACTACAAATTTTTAGAATAAACAACATTATACAAACTTACCCTTATTTTTAATGCTAAATAAGATAAAATTATAAAAATTTGAGGTTTCCATTTGAAAAAATTGATTTTTGGCATTTTTCTCAATTTCATTTTTGATCTAATTTTTTGAACACCCTGTAATTATAATTATGAGAATATTACAAAAAATCTATCAAAGTTCATCCTTTTCAACAAGGAATCCGACCCAAATTGAATAATAAAGGCTTTCTTATAGGAAAAATTGATAATTATCTTAGGGCCTGCAGACGTCATTTTTGACATAAAAACTTAAATATCTCAAAACCGCTTAAACTTAGGTATAGGACATTATACATGAAATATTCTTAGAATTCATCATAGAATCTAAAAATGTATTAATATACTGGGCATTCTATTTAAAATAACAGAGTTGACATCTACTTCCGGTATAACCGGAAGTGCGATTAACGTGAAAATATTTTAGGCGTATGTCCCCCATCGACCTTTGTATGTCACCAAATTTTCAGATTTTTACTGATTATAGTTTTCCCATAATCGATGGATGCAGTTCCCGGAGGACAGCCCGTATACCAAATAGGAATTACATTCCTTCCTGAAGTTATATAACGTAAATGTGGGCAAATTTACGTAAGACTTCTTCACAGAATACAGATTCCCGTATAATTTTGCACTTGTTTACTGCGATTATTAATGCGATAACCCTTTTTCGTACGCAATGACAATTTTTTTACATCTACTTAGTGCCCTCTGAAAATACCGCTAAATAAACTTATGTTCAGATATTCTTTGCGTTTAAATAAATGTATTATTTATCCAGCAATTTAAAAGGCTCCTTGTCGGCGGCGTAAAAAAGCATGGATTCTGGTATATTTCAAAATACATATATATACAGGGTGTTTAAAAAAGACACGGCAATATTTAAGGCGGTGATTGCCCAGGTCATTCTATAAAAAAAGTTCTTATAAACATAAGTCCGCAAACGCTTCGTTACCGGTGTACAAGATGTTGAAGTTTAATTTTAAAAACAGTAAAAACTAGATTTCTCCAAAACCGTTTGAGATATTATAATGAAATTTTAAGCATGTCAATAGCTATGGGAGACGCATACTTTGCAATACAAAATTATAGTGTAGTCTTACCAGTGGCGCGCGTATCGGCATGTCACTGGCTATTTTTAAAGGAAAAAATAGGACGCCGCTGGTTTTTCTAAAAATAAAATTTATTTTTCAATTCCTTGTTCAAATATGATGAAAAAAGCTTTCTTCAGATTTTATTGTACGACGCACCGTTTTTGAGTAAAAAAATAAAAACCATTTTAGTACGCTCCTAAATTGAAGTCGCTTCTTGTAGAAATACTAAGGGGCTGATTTTAGAATAATAAAATTATTAAGTCAGGGGGGCACTTTAACCAAATTTATTGATAAAAGAATGTACAGCACTGACTAATTTTTTACTGTTTTTAAAATTAAACTTCAACATCCTGTAGATCGGTAACGAAGCGTTTGCGGACTTATGTTTATAGGAACTTTTTTTATAGAATGTCCTGGGCAATCACCCGCTTAAATATTGCCGCGTCTTTTTTAAACACCCTGTATATTTGTTAAGATCAAAGCTGACTAAACATCAAACTAATGACATTGACAAGTTTGCTGACGGAGCAAACTCTAAAATATAAGTTCGCCAGTATTAAAATATATTCAGACCATTACATCATCTTTCATCAGCTTCTAAAATACCATTACCATTACCTTAGCTTTACCTTCTACGTGGTGGTACCACTGACATTCCTCTTTTCCAAAAACCCATAATCTCAAAAACTAATAAAAAACTACAGTAACGAATCTTGTCACAATTGCTAAAAGGATGTATGGTTACTTTTTATTTAAAATAAATAGGACCTAGTTCGCAAAAGAAGAACTTATTAAACTTGGCTCCCTTTTTTGGGAGGCATACGTAGAGATCCTTTTATTTTCCATATTTTAATGCAAGTCGATTTAAAAGTCTAAATTTTAGTGCCACAAAAGTTCGTACGCTGTCACCACGGTTCGATGCACCCTTCCAAGGTGATATTTTCAATTCTGCTGTACGATCTCAAGGTTCTAGACTCTGGATTAGATCGAATGACACATTTGCATATACTCAAAATATTCTGTAATCACATATTTCAACATTTAAATGCTTTATTGCCTCTTTGTCCAAGTGAATATATGAAAAAATAAGTATCCAAAATGTGATTCTTTGGAACGCTGTACTTTCTTTCTACTTTTTTCTGTAATGCATGGAAGATAATATCCAGATAAGCTCCTGGTCCAATGATAATGCCATAATTATAAAACCCGTCAGGAATTTGAGTTTTTTCCTGCGTAATGATTGGCCAAACAAAAGTACGTTTTGAATTGTACGAGAAAGTACAGATAAAATAAATAAATCCTTATTTTAAAACCCTTATAAAAATTATAAGGAAGACTCTAGCCAACATTGTATAGGTCATATCTCCTATTAAAATCACTTATAGAATTAGAGTTTCAAATATTTGCATCGATTTTCGGGTAACCCTGTATATTTTAGGCAGTGACCTTTATAAATATTTTCTCCAAATTTCGCTTCAAAATAGTTCTAGCATCTGTCCATACTAAGAGACAGGTTTAATTAGTGCCATATATTAAAGTATAAAGAAATATTGGACATGTAGAGGGGAATGTGAAATGGATGATTTTGTTTTATTTAAATGCATGGTAGCTGATAGAAACTGATGGGAACAGAATATTACAGGGTGCCCTAAAAATTGTTTTTATTTAATATCTTGAAATCGATTTCAAAGATTTCAGTTTCTAGAGGGTAATAATTTCACTCGATCTAAATGTTACTTACGCTCCAATTTGTAAACTCCTTTCAGTGATACCCCTTGCAATCGATCTTTATTTGAAGGAAGTTGTTGTTGTATCTTCTGTATCTTTCAAAATGAACCTCTATGTTTTCTTCAAAGTATTCTTCAAAAGTTTTTTAACTACTCCAGCGATATATGCATGCAACTGGCTAATTTATTCCTGTTTATTATCGTCCTCACACATCTTTTTTCCTCTATGAATCAGCATTTTTATCAGTGATTTCTTTTGTTGAGAATGATCAAATGAGTCTTCTTTCTGTACACGGCATGGGCATATTGTACACAGAAAAAGGACTCACTCAGATCGAAACCTGCATGCAACATCTCATCGTCAATCAATGATCAATGATGGGCGAAACCAGTGACGGCTGGTGATAAAGGGCAAAGGGGCACGTGCCCAGCCCAAATTTCAATAGAAAATATTTCTTTTGTGTTAATTTACTATAAATTACTGTTACAATAATATCAATTAATTGTATACGACAAACTATTCATATTCTAATTATTATTCCTTTTATACCACAAATAATGATTTTAATCACATATATATGACAGACTATCGATCGAGCACCGAGCCACCGTATTTCTCGCATTTCGCGCGCGTGGGCACACAATTTACCAGCCCTCGTTTTTAATCGGGCTTTTTCGGTGACTGGTAAAGTTTGGCGAACGATTGCAGACACAAGACGTCGTTAAATCAATCGAAAATCAGCTGAACGGGTCACACTTGTTGAGTGACTGTTTTTGTTTATTTTCTTCGCTGAGAAGTGTGTTTTTACTGTTTTTGATTGTGAAACGTTTCAAAATGAATTCGGTGGACTTTTTATTGGCTAATAAAGATATTACATACGAGATCCGAACGGAAATTAAACGGTTAGGAAGGCCGATACCCGATTCGATTATTTCCAAAACGACGTAGGAAAATCGCGAAATTATTGACGAAATTTTAATAGTCGTGTCTACGACAGATTTAAGTGGTTATGTGGGTGTCCTAAAAGAAACAAACTGTTTTGTTTTATTTGTTTAGTGATGGGTGGCAACCGAAGTGCATGGACTCAAGATGGGGTGAGTGATTTAAAACATTTAAATGAACGAGCTAAGAAACATGTTAGCTACAATGAAAAACATTTACATAACATCTTAGATTTTAGTGTGTTGGGAAAGGTAGACATAAGGCAACATCTTGATAGTGCTTATCGTGAAAATATAAGACGTAACAATTAAAATGTGGATAAAAACAGACATATTTTAAACCAAATAATTAATTGTATTAAATTTTTGTTCACAATAATGACAGGCGCTGATTTCCTCTACAAATAACGGTAAGATACCTATATCAATTTTTTTTCACATGTTGCCACCCATTATTTTAATATATTTATGCCCTCAATATTCGTGATTAAATATTATTTCAAAAAGCTACCAAATCCCAAAAATTATTCTAGTGAAAGTCTATATTTTTGTATAAAAGAATTTTTCGTTGAAATTCTGAAGGACACTTAGTAAAATGCATGACCTTGAAAATTTTAAAAATTTTCGCCTGCCCTGTGCCCACCCATGTAACACACCCACGAGCCGCCACTGGGCGAAACATGAAGAATGGAAATTCAACATACACGGCAATACCTTGAAACCACCGAATCATCAGATAACGGCCAACACTGAAAAATCCCATTTTTGTCAATATACAGGGTTTGTCCGGAAAGTAATGTCAGTGAATTTTTTTTCCCGAGACTGTACGCGCCAGCTCGCGCTTTACGTGCTGGGATTGTGGTGGGAGATCTGGCAACAAGATCCAACAAGCGTCAGTTGGCTACCAGTCGTTGTAGCGGTCGCATCACTTGGTCTTTGAGAGTCGTTAGAGTGACCCGGTGCAAGAAAAAATGCAACGTTCGCTTGAGCAACGGATGGCGATCAAGTTTTGTGTGAAACTGGAGAAGAGTGCTGCGGAAACCATTCCAATGTTGAAGAAGGCTTTCGGCGTCGATTGTCTTTCGGACAGGCAAATTTTCCGGTGGCACAAGGCCTTCGCAGAAGGTCGGGAAGATGTCAACGACGAGAACCTGGACGGCCATCAACCTCCAGTTCCGACGACAATGTGAAACGTGTGCGTGACTTGTTGAACACTGACCGTCGTCTAAGTGTCCGTTTAATTTCCGAAACATTAGACATTACGAAAACCATTGTTCACGAAATTGTGTCGGAGCCTTTAGGAATGAGGAAGGTGTGCGCGAAGCTCGTGCCAAAAGTGCTAACGGACGATCAAAAAGCGAGGCGCGTCGAAACCTGCCAAGAACTTTTGGAACACCTGCGAAGACAACCCCGCTTTCCTTGATGACGTCATTACCGGGGACGAAAGTTGGGTCTTTGAATACGATCCGGAGACGAAGAGGCAAAGTGCGGAATGGCAAACGTCGAACTCCCCTCTCCCCAAGAAGGCCAGGATGTCCAGGTCAAAGATCAAGACAATGCTGATTGTCTTTTTTTATTGCCGGGGATTGGTCCATCATGAGTTCGTTCCGCAGGGGACAACCGTAACCGGAAAGTTTTACGTCGAGGTGCTGAAGCGGCTGAAACGCAGAGTGAATCGCGTCCGCCCAGACATCTCAAAATCCTGGAAGCTTCACCACGACAATGCGCCTTCGCACACCTGCTTCCTCGTGGCCGATTACCTCGTCAAGGCAGGCATCATCGTTGTTCCCCAGCCTCCCTACAGCCCCGATGTGGCCCCCCCTAGACTTTTTTCTGTTTCCGCGCCTCAAAACCCCAATGAAAGGACAGCATTTTGGGTCGGTTTAAAAACATTCAGAAGGCTTGCACCGACGCTTTAAAGGCGATTCCGGAAAACGACTACCGTGCGGCTTTTGATGCGTGGAAGACCCGCTGGAACCGATGTGTGGACGCAGGAGGAATGTATTTTGAAAGTTTCTAAAGATTTGTACACATAGAACCAATAAAAACCATTTTTCAAAGCTCACCGACATTACTTTCCGGACAAACGCTGTATAAGGTACTCGGATCATGTAATCACTTCTCTCAGCGTAACAGTTTGCTAGAAGTAAACATTTGAATTGATAAAAGTTCCAAAAAATTCCAGATGGTCCTTGAATCGAAACCAGTTGGTTCGT
The DNA here is from genome assembly GCA_029963805.1 of Aromia moschata. Classification (NCBI taxonomy): domain Eukaryota; kingdom Metazoa; phylum Arthropoda; class Insecta; order Coleoptera; family Cerambycidae; genus Aromia; species Aromia moschata. The sequence continues at coordinate 3,203,970 of JAPWTK010000014.1, read as the reverse complement.
CAAACCGTCCCAAGGCGGCATTTTTTTCGAAAAGGTCCCGCCGCCAGAGGTCGCCACGCTTTTAACCTCATCACCATATTTGAATTCCTTTATCATAATTCCAGTTGCGATACGGTTGCGGATTAGTATTGCGGCCTCTCGGGGTGGCAGAGCTCCACTAAATCATGCCGCACGAATTAAATATTCATTAGCGCCGTTTGCGTAGCGTTTTGGGTTATTTTCAAATCTAATTTCTCGAATTTGAATTTGCGTTTGGCGAGGTGAAGGCCGCGGTGGGACGTTAACACTTAGATCTTCTTGGGTGACTTGGAAATTGCGTTTATGGGATTTATTTATTATGATCAACTAAATTATACAGGGCGTTTAAAAAAATACATTCTATTTTAAACAATTAAATATGTACGGGGTGTCAAATTTTTGTCACTTGCGGGATGACTCAGTTGTCTTTAAAGATCGCGAGTTGTGGTTTGTACATTCCTATCCTACTTTTTTTTGTGAAACGAAAGATGCAGTTTCGGAGAAACACAATTTTCATAACCCTTTTGGTTCTTTAGATCTTCGATTCGATGAAGAGGAAGAGGAAGAAGGCAGCGAATCCCATAAAACTAATAAATCTAACAGAAAAAGAATCGAAGATAAATTCTAATGAATAAAAGAAAGTAAAACTTAACTTGGTCGACGCAAAATGTTTATATTTCCATATTTTAATGTAACATACGATAATTGTCTAAACAACTTCCAAGTACTTTTATAATTAAACAATAATGAATTGAATTTTATTGGATTGTAGTTCTTTTGTTGTAAATAATTGTTAAAATACTGAGACATGGCAGATAATTAAAAAAAAGAAAAATCTAATTTTCCGTAGTCTATTTTGCTTACAAGGCAAATGTAATTATTATTTGTATATTAAACCCCTCAGTTAGATTTATTGATGCTGGAGGTCGATGAAATAAAATGCGCTATTTTTTTATCGAAAATATAAGTATTCAACTCTAATGTCTATAAAAATTGGCGCTGTAGTACGTAAATAGCGCCCTCTGGAAGTTTTTGAAAAATTCCAGACCATCTTGACTCCAGAAAGTCGTAGAAAAACACTTTTTTTTTAAATCGTGAAAAAAATGTCAGCAATCGACTGCCGTTACAGACGTTATCGAAAAATGAAAATCGAAAAAGATATTTAAGAATAACGCGACTGAAAAATAATTAATTTTTTCAAACTCATTTTTAGGCACTTAAAATTTATAAAATCATTACCATTCTTTGTTGCCGTGATAGTACAACTCTCTAAGAAAAAAATGAGCCCCGATTTGTTACTCTAGGACTATCCGTCGAGCAAGCAGACCCGATTTTCGAAATCGTCTTTTTTTCGAAAAATCTATATATCTCGAAAAATTTTCAATATTTTTCAACTTTGAAAAAATGCACTTTTTTGTCTTGCCGTGTGCTAGAGTTACAGCAAGTAGCAAGTTTCAAAACTTTAATTTGCAAACGATAGGATAAAAACAAAAGTTGTCGATTTTTGACAGTTTTTTCGACATATCTCAAAAAGTAATGCAGCAATCGATATTATTATTTTTTACTTTTTATACGATACTTTTTATTACCTATAACTTTCTAATCTAACTTCCTTCTCTAGGTGCTTTCTTTTTTTTTTTTTTATTTACGAAAAACCGTTTTTCTCAACTTTACGAATTTTTTTGGGTTAAGTTCGTTGTTAAAACGCCAAGGACAAAAAATGCCATCTTTCTTGGATTTTTTTTTTTACTATACAACCATATTTTTTGTTTCCTGTTAAAAATTTTGGGAAACATTTATACCTTTTTCAAGTATTTGTATCTCCCAAACCTCGAATTCACGAGATATTCGAGAAAAGGAATTTTTAAGTGCCCTGATGAGGCCCGGATGTCAAGAAAATAAACCTAGTTATTCCGCAAAAGTGCCTAAAATTGGACACGCTGTACAGAGTGTCCTTTATTATTTTGTCACCCATGTACAGGGTGAATCGTAAAGGATACAAAAAACTTTAAATACGTGAGATTTATAATTTGTTACATATTCACTTTTAGCGTCAGAAAAAAATAATTAAACAAATTTAATAAATAGAAAAATATAATAAAATAAGTATACATGTTTTATTTTTTAAATGGATCACCCTGTACACTTTTCGATAGATCGGTAGTTCCTAGTCTCTCGTTTTTTTAATATACAGGGTTAGTTCAAAGTACCGCAACGGTCGAATAACTTTGTTATTTGAGAATTTTAGCTACATAAATCAAAGGTATTTTTGTAATCGGTTGTTGCATTACGTACCATTACTTATGAAATGAATCACCCTGTAGAGAACGGCCGTTTTCCCGCCGATTGTATCCGCAAAATAGAAAAATTAAACTCAATAAATAACCAGCCGTTCCAGTGTTGTAAAGCGGCAAGCAAGGATATTATTCGTTATCGTTATCGACAAACATTATGTGACACAAACAGAACTATAAATTCAACGACGAAAAAAATAAACTTTCTATTCGTCCAATATTTACATAAAGTACGCAAGGCAGTTATGAAACAACGCATGTTTACGGTTTTACGAGAAACCTGCGGTAAAACGTCGACTGCCATTTAGCGAAAAACGTCGATCTGAAGTTGAAATCGTCAATGGGGGCTCAAGTAGGGATTGCAATCCGGCACCAAGTATATATAAAAAAAAAAAACGTTTATTTCTTATGACATCAACTTTATTCACACTGTTATAATTAATCAACATTTACGTATGAATCAGCAATAAAAATTTTGTAGATATAGTGTAACTATAGACATCCAAAAAAAAAGTCATCAAAGTTGGCCGAGAAAAAAAAGACGTATTTCAATTCTTAATAGAATTTATAACCTTATTAACTTGTCAAGACTGTCACATCATATGACAGACATTGTTTATTTTATAAATTGTGACAGTCACTTGTCAAATGTTTGACATAACCGAAAAGCTTAGACATGACCGCTATTTCTATCTCTCTCGTTCATAACCAGAGTTGATGACGTTTTTTTTGGATGTCTCTATAGTTAGATTGTAATTGTTATATTAGTTTAGTAATAATTAGAAATGACGGGTTGGTTAAGTTCAGTTTCACTTGCTAGATTTCATAAATAACAACATCAATGATATCTTGTAAAGTAACTTACATAACATTCCATAAAATCCATAAAAAAAAGTCGTCAAACCTGGTTCTGAACGAGAGAGATGGAAATAGCGGTTATGTTGAAGCTCAAAATGAAACTTTGTTGTCAAACATTTGACAAGTAGCTGTCAGAATTGTAAAATAACTAATGACTGTCACATAATATAACAGCCTTGACAATTCAATAAGGTTATAAGATTAAAAATAGAAATAAAAAACTTTGATGACTTTTTTTTGGATGACTCGTTATTAGTAACTTATATTAATTCTAACTAAAATCAAGCTTATCAACTGAGGTCACAATAATTAGGTAATTTAGGGACGCCAGGCAGTTTCATTCTTACAATTGTGACAGTCACCAAAAATCTGTTTAATCAATGGCACAATTGTCACAATAATGAGTGGATAAACTTCTTTTTTTTTTAACATACTTTAAATTATTATTTTAAGTAAAACGATCATAAAAAAATCACTTAGTTTTGAAAAAAATTATATTACAATTAGAAAACAAATACTGTTAATTTTAGCATCTTCTAGTCGACTTCTTACAGAGCTACAAATGTAACCAGCGGCTGAGAAGGCACTTTCTGCTTCTACTCGTACACTAGTAGAAGCAGACTAATTCATGTCTCATGTATTTTTTTTTTAAATTACCGGATCCGGTGACCGGATCTGGCAAATTGGTGCCGGATCCACCGGATTACCGGATCCAATTTTCCGGATTGCAATCCCTAGGCTCAAGGCGTACATTGTCCCACAAAGAGATAACAGAAAAACTAGATTTTTGGCCCTATTTTTTGGCCCTATTTCCAAAGTGAAAAAGTGAAAAAAAAATCACAGAGAGCACCGCAGATTATATCAAATCGAAATTTTCAGATAACAAGATGGGCCACGTTGCACCACACTTGAAACGTGCATACAGGAAGCAGCGAAAGTATTCATACGAGGTGTATAAATTAAGTAATGAGACTGATTTTTTTATTTTTTTTTTCATTGGAATAGAATTACAACTTAGGATTTTCTCCTTCAAAATAACTTCCCTGGGAAGCCACATAGCGCTGGAGACGGTTCTTCCATTCCTCATAGCAGTGTGTAACTCATATGTTGGAATAGCCTTCAGCTGGTCGGTTACAACCGTTTGAATGTTTTTTTACGGTCCCAAAATGACGTTCCATGAGGAGAGTTTTCGATCTTGGGAAGAGAAAAAAGTCACAGAGACTTAAGTCAGGCGAATAAGGAGGCTGAGGAGCCACAATAATGTTTTTACTGGCTAAAAACTCGTTTACTGAAACGGCTGTGTGACAAGGCGCATTGTCGTGATGCAACATCCAGTTGTTCTTGATGTTTGGTCTCACACGCATGACCATTTTTCCAATTTTTTCAAGAACCTCTTTGTAAAAGTGTTGATTTACTGTTTAGCCTGGAGACACAAACCCTTCGTGGACAATTCCCTGGCTATCAAAAAAAGCAAATCAGTATGCATTTGATCTTCGACTTGCTCATTCTTGTTTTTTGGGTCTTGGAGAACTTGAAGTGTGCCATTCCATGCTTTGATACTTGGTTTCGGAGTCGTACTCAAACACCCAAGTCTCATCACCAGTAATGACACGCTCCATAAAATGGGGATAATTTTCAATCGATTCCAAAAAGAGAAGACACCTTTCTCTCCTGATGTCCTTTTGTTCCTGCAAAAGGTTTTTTGGAACCATTTTTGCGCAGATTTTTCTCATCCCCAATTCGTTAGTCGAAATCTGATGAACTGTGGTGTGATTGAACCGACGATCTGAACGCACAAGATCGCGTATTCTATCGAGATTTTCATCGGTTTTTGAAGATGAAGGCCTTCCGCTGCGTGGTTCATCTTCAACCGACTCAAACCAGCGAAAAAACTGGACTCTTGAAAAAACGCTGTATCTGTACGCGCGTTGAAGTTTTGCAAAAGTATTCGTTGCGCTGTGTCCAAGTCTGAAGCAAAATCTGATAGCACACCATTGCTCAAAATTAATGTCGCTCATTTTAAAACGCATTAGAAAAAAAAACAGTTTACAAAAATAGTCACAAAGAATAAACAAATGACTCTAATAAGTTCAAGGGAGCTTTTTGATAGGAATACAACCTGTGAAATTCTGTGCCTAATAAGTTTGTACAGGGAAATCTTCAGAGTACCTATCTGACTAAATTTTTCCTAGACATGAAAAATTCTAATGTTGAACCAAAATCTAATACCATATCAATTCAAAAAAAGCCCTACATGCCACACATAACTCTAAAAAAACGGGTTAATATCCCTCTAGAACTTGATGTGTTTAATTAAAATCTAATAAACATTGATTTTTACGATGGTTTTCGATTCGACTATAAAAAGGAAAGAACTTTTTTATTTTCGGAGTCATTCACGATTTTTTTTTTAATTATTAATCTCAAATTTGATAGATATCTACCAAGATGGTTTGTACTGCCGATTTCATATTTTTTTTAGGTTTAAAATGATCTCAAAGTTTTTCTGAAATGTTTTCACCGAAACCTAAATATATATATATATATATATATATATATATATATATATATATATATATATGTTACATACTTTATGGTCTGTAATTTTTTAAAAACTTGTATATTATATGGCCATTGTCACACTTTTTTTATTTATGGAGTAAAGAATCAAAGATGCCAAAACACATAAACAAAATAAATAACAAATTGTCAAATAATTTCCCTTGTGAAGTTGAAGAGTTCATTTACGAAAAAAATCAAATTAAAACAAAACAATAGCTCATTATAAACAATCCTTACTTAATGTTTCATCACGTAAATTACAGCCAGTCGTCGATTAGGCTTAAAAGTAAACAAATTTTATGTTCTCACAAATATTAATTTTCACTGTCATCAACGTCCACATCTGGCAACGTTTATAATAACGCAATTACAAAAAGCGTCTTACAGTGAAGAAATCAGGTCAGGAAAAAGTCGACACCAGTTTCGTTAGTGGTTCATATCTACTCCACAGAGCTCATTATTTTTCTATAGGATTTGAAACATACAAAATGGAAATCAGGTTCAACATCTTTATTTTATTTTTAGCGACCAATGAAGTTGTTCATAGTTATGGATTATTCAGATATGCTTTGTAACAATCCCAGCCCTGTATATTACATAGAAAATATGTTGATAGGTTCATAAGTACACAAACAGACAGATAAGACTTAGAGCCATAAAAAAAAACGTCATTAAAGTTGGCTATTAAATAAGGTTTAAAGCCAATTAAATAAGGTTATAAATTTAATATTAAGAATAGAAATACCTCTTCTTTGCTCGGCCAACTTTGATGACGTTTTATTTTTAGATGGCTGGTTAATATACATAATAATTTTTAGATGGCTGGTTAATAAAAAAAAAAAAAAAATATACATAATAACACCAAATTTACTCGTTTTATTTTTGTTCATAAAGTTGTTACTGTTATGTACTAGTAGGCAAAGACACAAAGTTCCATTGTTGATTGACTTGTCAATAAGAATTCGAAATTCAAATAAATATTCTTTATTTTAATATATAACGAAGATTGCGTAGAGCAATCTTAAAAAATAAAACAATAACATATTGTTAGAAAAATGTTTTGTTCACGCACTTCATCAGAAGCCGAATAACATTATTTCTTCTTCTTCTTCTTGGCTGTCTTCTTCCTTGGAGTGTCTACGGCTTGGGAATGATAGTTTGCATCGACTCTGAAACAAATTTATATTTCATTATTTTCGAAAACATTGAAGAACCCATGAGCAATATATTGTGGTTTAGCATTGTTAGAATTTTGTTCTAATATTTTCGTCCAATCATAGACATAACCTCCCTTTGTATCTATCTGTTAATGTTTAAAACATACCACCCAAAGGAGAATAATATATAATTGAATTTGAATATAAAAAATCTTCTGTGTATATGTATTTTCTAGTGAAATATAATGTCTTCAGATAGTGAATCGTACTCATACACGCATGAATTACCGAGAAACAAAATAAATTAAAAGTTCAACCCAACTTTCTACTACCTGTAACTACCATTACGCCCAAAAGATCAAGCCGTTTCCTCCCTCATAGTTCATTTATTTAACATCTCGGCTTACAACATAATTCATACGAGATACTTTTTTTCCTTCTATCGAGATACAAATCTCTAATATCTTCCTACTACGAAAACCAGTTCCATAAACGCTTGTTCGTTAATTAACAACATCCTCATAAGGAGTAACTATTATAAATATTATACAACGATGCTATTAAACTGCCTACGTCACACAGTGGTCCCAAAATTAAATCTAGGCGGACAAACGACATAATCGTGACAATTTTTACAAGAATTGGTCAAGTGGTAGTAATCCAGTCTGTGAGCAGGGGAATTAGGCCAACTAAATAAGTTTGGTGTAGCTACTCGAATTCAAAAATTTTTTTTGCATCATGTTTTATGAACCTCTAAGGTAATTCGTGACGATCAACCAACTTGGTAAACCCCCTCAGACCACCCCTATCCTATAAAACACACCTCATTCTCACCCTTATTCTTAGTGGTATTTAATTTTTGAAAAAAATGACAATTGAGCATTGAAGGTGGGTTCTAGAGGGTTTTTTGGGTCGCTGATCATGAATCCGATGTCATTTTCCCGGAAATTTATACCACGGCCGGGAAAATTGGAAAATTGGTTCACTTTTGCGGAAATGTAATCATTGTTCACGCGATTTGTGTTTATTACATCATAAAGATATCCAGCGGCGTATAATGATAACGAATAACGAAAAATCATGTAAATTTTCTGGAAAACTATGAAAATTTTCCGAAAAACCTGGAAAGACAGTTTTTTAATTTTATGAAAAAGATCGTGTGATAAGTCGCAATAGGGGTTTCTTGGGGCGCTGATCATGAATCCGATGTCACTTTCCCGGAAAATTCATGCCACGGCCGGAAAAACTGGAATATTGGGTCACTTTTGCGAAAATTGAATCATTGTTCACGCGATTTGCGTTTTTCACGTCATAGAGATATCCAGCAGCGTATAATGATAACGCATAACGAAAAACCATGTAAATTTTCTGGAAGACTATGAAAATTTTCCGGAAAACCTGGAAAGACAATTTTTCAATTTTATCGAAATGATTGTGTTTTTGGGGTTTTTTGGGGTGCTGATTGAGAATGGTATGTCATAAATTGCTGAAATTAACATTTAATTAATGATAAAATGAAGGTATTTCAAAAAAGTTTGAATTTGAAAATTTGAAAGCATGAAATTTTCGGGAAAGTGACATCGGATTCATGATCAGCGCCCCAAAAAACGCCAATAGCGACATATCACACGATCATTTTCATAAAATTGAAAAATTTTCTTTCCAGGTTTTCCGGAAGATTTTCAAAGTATGCGTTATCATTATACGCTGCTGTATATCTTTATAGCGTAAAAAACGCAAATCGCGTGTACAATGATTAAATCCGCAAAAGTGACTCAATTTTCCAGTTTTCCCGGCCGTGACAAGGAAAATGACATCGGATTCATGATCAGCGACCCAAAAAACCTTCCAGAACCCACTTTCGATGCTTAATTGGCATTTTTTTCAAAAATTAAATACCACTCTAAAAATGAGGGTGCGAATGGGGTGTGTTTTATAGTATAGGGGTGGTGTGAGGGGGTTTGCCAAGTTGGTTGATAGTCTGGAATGACCTTAGAGGTTCATAGAACATGATGCAAAAACAAATTTTTGAATTAGAGTAGCTGCACCAAACTTAGTTAGTCTCCCAACTCACAGACCGGACTATAGCTAAATAAAGTTATCTACTAGGCACGTACAAATATAGGCATAGTAAACCAGCAAGCAAAATGAAACAGTTAAACCCCTGATTTACTACCTTTTTCAGAACCTATAGAATTAGAGAATAGAAGAGAGAGAATTTACAAGCTCTACAATGTTTCATTATTTCATCATAAAGACACTAAGACACTTGAACCTAAAGTAACCACATATATTGACTAAAAAACCTTGGTTACTCTTATAAAATCGTCTGTAGAGTCCAATAAACTCAGTTTTTACATTATGTATGTACATACACACACTATTGCCCTTCCATATTGTCTGGTTTGTTACACCAGATATTGATGACTAGTTTTTAATCTACATTTTTATTAACCATATCTGAAAATCTGAAATTCTCAGAACTGGGCAAAAACCGTCTCTTAATCACAAGCAAAACAGTGATTTATAGAAGCATGTTTTATTACCAAGTAACCTGGTCACATATAAATGAAACTAATTCTCAACTTGACCCTTTCTTATGCCGTCAAACGTTTTTACGACTATACAAATTCGGACCCACTAACTTAAGTCATTCAGCTACCAAATAATTCTCATGAATATACATATCTAATGATGACATCTGTTCACTTAGATTTAATTTTGGGACAGCTGTGGTTCATATCGACAAACGTTCTTGTGTATCAAATAAATTTGGTCCAAATTTGATTCTCGCATTTTTAACAAGCGCCCAATTCAGACACAGAACGGTTTTATTAATATTAATTGCAAGCGAAACAATCATACATTAATTTTTATACAGACCTCGCATGCTATCAGTCGATTTTATACTGTGTTAGATTATCAATAGAGTACATAACAATAATATGGTTTGTTGTGTACACAGTACACATCAAAATTTAGGGTAAAACCAGAACAGTTCCATTACTTTTTCGAAAATCCAAACTATCTTCTCTATTACATTTCAAAAATTTTCAAAAAATAATTGCAGATATACAACAATAACGATATAATATATATACAATTTCGATCGGGTTGTATGTAAGATGGCCAAGAAACGTAGTTGGCCATCTCTTCTACCTTAGGTGTTCCAGTTTTCTACCTTTTTTGATAGCTGATATATTTTAATCTGACTGAATTTTCAATGTTACTGATATGTACTACGAGGTGTGGCTATTAAATAAACGAACTGATGCTGCTACCAGCGCGCTACGAGCGTGTCGCGACAAATTTGAACAGAACTGTGTCTGGCGATACTTTCCCCACCCTGATCTCGCTGGACAAGCCAGTGGGTTGCTCAGTTTGACTGTAATAATCGTCTGAATTAGTCTACGCACCAGTGACGCATCGAAAAAATGTTAAGTGTTCAGATGGAGCAACGGGTTAACCTCAAGTTTCTTGTTAAACTGGGAAAAACTTTTACAGAAGCTTATGCAATGTTAAAAGAAGTGTACGGGAATGAATGTTTATCCCTCACACAAGTTTTTGAATGGTTTAAACGGTTTAAAGATTGATGTGAAATGACCGAAGACGATCCGCGCCACGGATGGCCCTCAACGTCAAAAACGGACTAAAACATTAAAAAAATTGGTAAATTAATCCGCGAAGATCGTCGTCTAAGCATCCGTGGGCTTGCTGAAATAACAGGAATCGACAAAAAATGTGTTCGCCAGATTTTGCATGAATCGTTCAACATGAAACAAAAATGGTGCCAGAACTCCTCAATTCCGAGCAAAAGGAATCACGAATGAACATTTGCCCTGACATTCTAATCAACATTGACTCTGATTCAGGCTTGTTAGGCACAGTGGCATTGAAGGGGACAAGACTCGAAGTGTGGAAGCGGTTAAAGTAAAAGCGAGGGAGGTTCTGATCCAGCTGACAGAAGCGGACTTCTAGCACTGCTTTCAAACAATGGAAAAGTCGTATGGAGCGTGTAGATATTGCCAAGGGGAGTACAGTGAAGGCGAAAAAGTTGCTACTGTAATTGGTAACGAATAAAAAGTGTTATGACAATATCCCACTATGAGGATCCAGGTTTACGATTTTTTTTATTTATTTTTTTCAGTCAGTTCCCAGATTTTGTAGAACCATTTAATTTTTCTAGCTCGTATGGTTTCCGTTTATTTTCCTCGACAAAGTGTTTTTGAAATAAGAAAAAAATCTTCTAAAGCTTTATCATAAGTAATATCACTCCAGAATTGATTTCGTTATTGTAAGACAACTCAAGTGAAATGCATATGGCTTTTAATCGAGAATCTCTTACGGCTGAGTTTCTTCTGATTGTTGCTTAGTTCCATAGAATATTTGAAGTGTTATTATAGCTGTTCTCTGGATACATAGCCAATCTACATTTTTCTAATACCTACTGAATATCTTATCAAAAGTTTTTATAGGATTCCATAGGGTGCATACGATGTAGATTCCAGGTTAGTTAATGGTGTTCCTCCAGGATCTACCTTCTCCGCATGTATTCTTTATATGGATACTTCTTAACATAAACAAAACATTTGCCTCTTTCTGAGTACTTTCGAATATGTTTCTAATTTGTATGCTGATGATCCAGCTTCCATAACCAAATTATCATTGTTCTTTACCTTCAATTGCTACCCTTGTCAGAAATACAACAGACAAACTTTAAAAGACGTGACAAAACATTGACTTTGAAGTAGCGAAGTCCGCTAATATTTCCAATGTTATTGGTTCAAAGATCTTCTACTTATGACACCGTACGATATTTTATTTACGTCACACCTTGTTTATGTTTCCTCCGCGGCGACAACAGTATCTGATTTATACCCCATTATTCGATTTAACTTTTTCTCGTTTGAGGGAAGGGTGCGTATAAATCAGGACTCTGCGGAAAATAAATTCTCCATTTTCTTGAGCTCTCGTCCCAAAAAAGGAGTCAGCTTCAATTATACTGAGAGCCTTATTATATACGGACGTCGGAGGCAGCAGCTTTTTTGCCCCCTTGTTCTCCGCCTGTACACCTACGCCAGATGAAAGGACAGAGGCTGTCCCTATTCGTCGGTCGGCTTTTTTGTCCGTAAGCTCTTAAGGTGCTTTGGAAAATTATATTTTTTTCGTATCCGAGTTGGGAGGATGAAGGGCAGTTTCTCGAAGGGATAAAACAACAAATGAATGAAATTCCAGTTACAAGTTTCGTTCCTTATCTCATTTTACGATATATATACACGGTGGTCACCTTTGAAGTGTACAACAAAAAATAGATTCAATATATCGCTTTCTAAAGAGCCAACCAAAAAACACCATCAAATCTGGCTATGAACGAGAGATATAGAAATAGCGGTCATGTCGCCTATTTTTTTTTAAATACACATCTTGAAGTGTACTTTCAAGATATTATATTCACAATTCCGAGAATTTCGAAGCGGCAACGCTAAAACAATATCTACGTCGCGTCAAAAAAGGTAGTCGCGTAGAAAACGTTATAAAACTGGCCCAAATTAATATTTTTCAAAATCTCAAAAAGTCTCGCAAACTTGAAGAGATTTATGATTTTTCTAGTCTCACCCGGTCAATATCGTACAATAAAGAAAGAAAAGGCGTCATTGTTAATTAAGGCTTGCCAAAAATTCGATCATTAATTACTCAAAAAGTTATTAACGGATCGAGCTGAATTTTGTTTTGTAATTTCATACTACAAATTGCAGTCCCTCAGTCCCTCCAAGAAATTTCATGATCATAGTCGCCCTACTTTCAAAATAAAAAAATAGTGAAAAAAAAACACTTTTTCAACTTCAGCAGTCATTTGCAAGTTAACAATAGCACTTGGAGACTTCTGGTTGAGCTTAAAATTTTGGATAGTCAAAAGGCTACAACTTCTTAAATGCATATGCTATATAAAATACATGTATGCCAAGGAAAAAGACTTTTTTTTCAGACGGTTTCAGCTCTACGGACCCCGCGCATTGTGTTCTACGTAAAAAAAAAATACATAGGAAACCGTCAAAACTAGCCCCTATATGTTTCAAGAACACTTTTTGTTGTTTTTAGCTCCCTGCCTACTGGACTATAGAACACCAGCACGCTATTGACTCTTGAAACTTGAATTACAAAGTTAACTTGTAGCTTAACTTAACTTTGTAAAGCGAGAAAGGTTCTTCGTTCATTGTCATTCGCCATAAAAAGCTGCAGATCCTGATTGCGATCTTAATAGATGCCCTCGGTGTGATATATTTGACGGCGAATAACGTTCTTCATCAATCGCCGTCAAATATGGCACACTGATGAAATGGTATAAGATTGAAATCCGGATCTGTGGATTGTGATGGCCTGTAATAATCAACGAAGAATCTTTCACGCTCCACATAAACTTGATGGATTTACCGTTAAGTGCAACACAAAAAGTGGTTACCGTAGTGTTACCATGTGGTTATCATACACCCTGTATGGACATGTTTTCTAAGTATCCTGAAACACTGAAGGAGATGCTTTCCTCTAGTAATTTCATTAAGGAAAGTTCATATATATATTTTTTTCTAAGTGACTTGTGAAATGTTCTTGAGATACAGAGCCTCAAAGTTTTATTTTTCTATTTTTTTTTTTGAAAACTTCTGGAACACTAAAATTTTCTTTTTAAATTGCCTGTCACTTTCACATTTTGTAATTATTAATCTTACTGTGCGATTATTAAAATGACTTCTGCTACCTAAACCACAGCCTAAATAAAAAAATATCAAGAGACTTGTTAAAGTATAAACCAGTGGTTCCGAACTTGGGGGTAAAATGAACTTTTGCTAGGGGTAATCAAGGGGTGATAATTATGCTGAGGTTTTCTCGTATGATCTAGCGTCGGCTAATGCTGATAATAGGGGGCAGCACCGCTGGTTGTCTAATTATTTATTCGATTTTGTAAGGGTAACAATGCAAATCTCGAAAGGCCAAGTGGGTAACGGGATAATAAAGGTTAGGAACCATTGGACTAAATGAAGCTTTAAAAAATGTAAAGTGTTTTAATCTATTCCCGAGATTTTCGAAAGCAAAAACCTAAAAAAAATAAAACTTTAACTCTAGCTCTGTCTCAAAAATTACCCCACTTAGGAAAAACCTTAATATTACATTTTCTTTGTGAGATCACTCGAGAAAGTATCTCCTTCGATTTTTTCTTCCAGCTTAATGAGGAAACATCCTGTATAACCGAATTTAATTAAAATCGTATTACCCGGGGCTAAGCCGCAAACGGAAATGCGCATTTCGTCCCTTTCTCTGCGGAAATGAAACTGGAATTAAAACGAAAATATTTCACGTTCCCGCCAACAGAGGGCGCCATCTAAAGAAACGCCTTAATTCGCCCGGACGCCCGAATAAACGAGGCGACTTAAAAGGCGCACGAAACACCTTAATGGAATCCCGAAACCGCCACCCCGTGAAACGCGATAATAATATGAATCCTCAGCCCCTGACATTCGCTACAGGGTAATGAAATGTTTACCCCTCTTTCTGTTATACGCCCGCTCTGTGCCCGGCTAAATACTTTTGCGGAAAAAAATGCTAACAGTGTTACGTTACGCGACTAGAGAATGATATTTTCGGTGAATACGTACGAGGTGTGTATGTTAAGTAACCAGACTGGCAACATAGCGCCCGATCTAGCAACACTGCGGAGACGGGACTTGGAAAGCCGGTAGGTTAACATCTAATGCACCTTCAGTACAAGTTAGAGTCGTTTGTTTGTTCTTTGTGACTGTTTTCCTAATCCGTTTTTTTTTTTTAGTGCGTTTTAAAAATGAGTGACATTAATTTGGACAACGGTGTGCTATCAGGTTTTACTTCAACACGCCTACGGAGACAGTGTTTTTTAAAGAGCCCAGGCTTTTCGGTGGTTTAAGGCATTCTCAGAAGGAAGAGAGTCGATTGAAGATGAACCACGCAGCGGAAGGCCTTCATCTTCAAAAACCGATGAAAATGTCGATAGAATACGGGATCTTGTGCGTTCAGATCGTCGGTTGACGACAAGAATGATCGGGGAAGAGTTAAATTTGACTCACACCACTGTTCATCAGATTTTGATTCACGAATTGGGGATGAGAAAAATCTGAGCAAAAATGGTTCCTTTCGAAGGAACAAAAGGGCATCGGGAAAGAAAGGTGTCTCGACTTTTTGGAATCGTTTGAAAATGATTCCCATTTTATGGACCGTGTCATTACTGGTGATGAGACTTGGGTGTTTGAGTACGATCCGGAAACCAAGCGCTAAAGTATGGAATGGCACACTTCAAGTTCTACAAGACCCAAAAAGGCAAGAATGAGCAAGTCAAAGATCATATGCATACTGATTTGCGTTTTTGATAGTCAGGGAATTGTCCACAAAGAGTTTGTGCCTCCAGGCCAAACAGTAATCAACATTTTTACAGAGAGGTTCTTGAAAAACTTCGAAAAAGGGTCACGCGTGTGAGACCAAACATCAAGAACAAATGAATATTGCACCACGGCAATGCGCCTTATCGCACAGCCATTTCAGTAAACGAGTTTTTAGCCAATAAAAACATTCCTGTGGCTCCTCAGCTTCCTTTTTCGTCGACTTGAGTCCTTGTGACTTTTTTCTTTTCCCGAGATTGAAAAATCACGTCAAGTGACGTTATTTTGGGACCATAGAAAACATTCAAACGGCTATAACCGACCAGCTGAAGGCTATTCCAGTATATGAGTTCCAGCACTGCTATGAAGAATGGAAGAACCATCTCCAGCGCTGTGTGGCTTCCTAAGGAAGTTATTTTGGAGGAGTCAATACTAAATTGTAATTCTATTCGAATAAAAAAATATACAAAAGCGAATCTCATTACTTAATTTACACACCTCGTATATATGAGCTGGGATTCTAAAATATTACAAATAATAGAAAAATATACAGAGTGTTCCATTATGTACAATGTACTTCTTAGAATACCTGGAGTTTTTTTTTACAATCAGTTGTAGAGAAGGAATTGAAGAAATTGTAAGAATATAACAAATACAAATAATTAGCACAATAAAATAATTATCTTATTGTACATCAAAGTATATGTCAGAAATAGATAGATATGTCAAACCAAATACCTTCCACTTTCAACATAACCTACTAAGTCCAACAATTTTCATTCTAATTTCCGTACACAAAGTTATGGAATTTACCATGTCCCTCAATATGATCGACACCAGTAATCTCCCCCATGTTCCGTGAAAAATAACATATTTATCTATCACCGAAGAATACCGAACAATATACTAATTATCAACGGGAAATTGTAAACATGTTTTTCGCGCAATAAAAAGGGGAAGGAAAAATAAACAGAAATTGGGACTCTTTTTCACTTTCAATATTCTCTGGGACACCAGAGGCGTGCCTACCGTAAACGACATACATTTATTCGTTTTTTTTGCGATATTACTTCCACATCTACATGTACGTAGTGGAAAGGAAGTATAGAACGAAAAAGTTTTTTTGAAGATATGCATATATATTTGTAACAGAGACGTTACAAGACGTTGAAGTTGAAGTGAAAATCTATATAATTATACAACATATAAAATGCAACAATCTGCAGCAATATACAGTGCGCGCCTAAAGTATGGAATAAAATTAATAATGTGAAACAAAAAATTTTTGGAACAAATTCTCGAACAGGTCGATTTTGTTTAAAAAAAAACACACATTTTTGAGGGTACGTCTATTTTCAGATGTCATTTGTTTTTGAATAATGACGACATCAACTTATTTTTCAAATGGCAACCCCCATTTTTTAATTTAATTTGAGAGACCCTTTCATTGTCGAGATAACGGTATAAGAATGTTGCCACCTTACATAACAAAATTTTTGAGTAAATGACAATTGAATATTACAAAATGAAAAATATATTTTTCACAATAAATAAACGACAATTTCTGAAAAAACTAAACACAAATTAAAAATAGCAAAAAAGTACGTTGCTAAGCAAAAAAAATTATCAGATTCAGTTTTTGACGTATCCATGGTCCAAAAATTACCCAAGATAACAAGATTGACATTGTGTTAAGTATGGATGAGAACCCTCAGAGTACCTCTACACTAGTTGCCTCAGAAAATGAAGCTCAGTAGGAAAGAAAACTATCATCCCTACAAATTTCAGCTTGTGCAAGAACTCAACGAAGGCGACCCCGACCGGCGACTGCAATTCTGTGAAACTATGATGAATCTTTGTCAAACAAATCCAAATTTACACCAGCAAATACTTTTTTCCGATGAAGCCACGTTTTGTCTAAACGGTACAGTGAACCGTCAAAATTGCAGGTATTGGAGTCGGACGAATCCTCATTGAATCATCGAAGCACATACTCAACATCAGCAGAAATTAAATGTGTGGGCTGGAATAGTTGCAAACAGAATAATAGGGCCTTTCTTCTTTGAAGAAACTCTCACAGGAGAAAGATATCTGGAGTTCTTGCAAAATGATCTAAATCCAACGCTTGCAGTAATTTTTCTAAACGAGAATGATCCTGACATTCCAGATAACACACTCTGATTTCAGCAAGACGGAGTACCCCCGCATTATGCGCGCTCAGTTCGTGAATATTTAGACGTCATCTTTCCTCAGAGGTAGATTGGCAGACGAGGACCGATAGAATGGCCCGCGAGATCCACAGATCTTACACCACTTGATTATTATTTTTTTTACACAATTTAGCCGAACTACGAGATCGCATTAGAGATGAAATGGGATCCATTACCCCGGAAGTCATTCATAATGTACAAGAAGAATTTGTACACAGGTTTGCATATTGCCAAGAATTTGACAAGAATTGATGGACGGCATTTCGAACACTTAATGTAAAATTGTATTTGCTTATTAAAGAAATTTTCGTTTATTTATTGTGAAAAATATATTTTTCATTTTGTAACATTCAATTATTGTCAAGTACTCAAAAATTGTGTTATGTAAGGTGGCAACATTTTTATACCGTTAAATCTCTGAAATTAAATTTAAAAAATGGGAAGTTGACATTTGAAAAATAAGTTGTGTTTAAGTTTGAAAAATAAGATGTCATTACTCAAAAACAAATGACATCTGAAAATAGCCGTTCCCTCAAAAATGTGTGTTTTTATTAAACAAAATCGACCTCGAGGTTCGAGGATTTTTTCCCAAAATTTTTTGTTTCACATTTACTGAATTTATTCCATACTTTAGGCGAGCACTGTATATATATATATATATATATATATATATATATATATATATATAATATATATATATATATATATATATATATATATACAAATGCTGTGTTTATTGAAACATTTTTATTAATGTTGCAGAAGAAGATAGAACAGACTGGATCTCAATGTGATCAGATGCAATTGCAGTTGTTGATTGGACTGTACAACCTTGGGATTAAAGTAAATCTTCTGCGTAGAAACAGAAAAAAAAAGAAAAAATTAAATGAATATGATTATAAGGTATAACTTTGAGCTTTGAATCTTTTGCAATCCTCTGTAAGACTCTTTTACAATCTTCTCCTGTCTTTGTAGTTGTTACAGCGAGGCTTTTTTCTTTCTGCCCTCGTCCTCGCCAGGTCATTGTTCCATCAAGGCACCTTCCCGTTGAATTGAGTCCTCAGTACAATTTTGATTTAAAGCGGATATGACTCCCAGAACTGTCAAGTTCAGCTCAATAGTGTTCATTATCATCTTCGTAATCTTATGACTTGTATCTACTCATCCCTTTCCACCCCATCAATCTCATATATTTTGATAAAATAATAAAAGTCAATTTTAAAATTTCGTGACACTTTTTACATTTCCTTTCCCGTCTCCATTAATTTTTTGGCAGTTGGTAACGATGGCTTTCCGCTCCTTTCGCAGCTTGGGTCTGGCGCTCATGATGGATAAATTCTACGTAATGAAAGGGGGTAAACACGCCACACGCCGAGAGGGAAACGAACGGGATTTTCTGATAAAAAAGGGCGACCGATTTATTTACAGAGGCCACAGCGAAAGATGAGAAAGTAAGTCATTATAATGAATGTAAAATATGAAATGTAAACACCTTTCCCTTTGGCCGATATTTGTGAGAATACCGGAAAGCTTTTCCGGAATTACTAAGGATCCGAAACGCTGCCTCTTCCAGGAAATTGCCAATTTACTCGTACAGTAGTAATAAGCGGGAACTTAATGTATTTTCGTCTTCATTAAATCTTGAAATGTGGTTATACAAAAAGAAATCATAAAAGCAGGCTTAGCACTTGTCAAATTAATACAAATCATGTCAATTTGTGAGGCCTCTATTTGTAATTTTAATTATATTTACACTACATTATATTAATTATATTTACACTACGCGCATAAATTAAGGGATATAAAAAAATTCCAAATTGTGATTTTCAAAGACCTGTAACTTGGGGGAAAATAATAGAGAAAAAGAAAACAAAGAAAATCGAAGCTCCAAATTTCTAGTTATTGGATCTTGAGTTTAAATTTTTTAACATCAGCACGTTCAGCTGATTTTCGATCGATTTAACGACGTCTGTCTGGTCTGCAATCGTCGGCAACTTTACCAGGCACCGAAAAAAGCCCGATTAAAAACGAGGGCTGAGAAACTGTGTGCCCACGCGCGCGAAATGAGGAATTCAGAGTACGGTGGCTCGATGCTCGATCGATAGTCTGTCATATATATGTGATAAAAATCATTATTTGTGGTATAAAAGGAATACTGAGAGTAATAAGAATAATATGAATAATAGAATATGAATAGTTTGTCGTATACAATTAATTGATATTATTGTAACAGTAATTTATAGTAAATTCACACAAAATAAATATTTTATATTGAAATTTGGGCTGGGCACCTGTGCCCTTTATCACCAGCCACCACTGATTAAAAACATCCGCAACAAGAAACGACATGCCTTCGAATTTCTATAAACCACTTGACGATATTTTTACAAATTTCAAACACCCGGAACTTCGTTGATCATAAATTGTAATCAAACTATTCACATTAGGGGAATATACATTCAATACATTCTCTTATAATGAGTAAATACGTCGTCCAATACTCAGCGCGAAAGAAAAATTAATAATTAATCAGCCCGACGTTTCCATCGGGCGTTACGCTTTCGCGTAACGCCGTCTCATCAATAATTAACTTTTTCACACGATCTCCATTCCGAGAAGCGTCTTGACACCGCCTCATGTTTTCCATTTGCAATTCTATCTGGCCACGTTGACGTGCGACCTTTATCAATACTTATAAGTCCCCCCATCGGCAAGTAATGGCGTACCCGAGTCCATTGGAGTCGGATATATCACGAGATATATCGCTTAATTAAGATAATGCACCTGGGTCGCGCATTTTTACACTTTCAATGAAATTACGGACAAACTGGCACGTCATCGTGAGGCAGACATAAATTTTAAGTACAATTTTAATTTCTGGTCGATTATTATGTTTTTTTTTTTTGTATTAAATATGATAATGAAACAATCGCAAAAGAGACAATCAAAATCTTCACGGATGGTTCAAAGAAGAAGAAAGGAGCAGGCTGTGGAACATATTCGAGAAGCCTTCAACTCCGAAACGAAAAAGAAATAATATTTCTGAAATAATATTAGTCATCAAGGAAGCTGACAGCCGAGGAAAGTCTCCTAGCTCGCTACCTATCACAGCATTAATTCAACAGATCACAAAGGACACTCGTGTCAAATTTAATGAACTGTGGAATGAAAGGAAGCAGCTGCCAACTTGCTAGAGGTCTCCTAAGGTGTCCCAACAAAGAAGCGACAATGGTATATCGAGCGATGACCAGAAAGAATCTTCGTTTTGTAACAGCAAGAAGATGATACCACTTGACATGTTCTATGCAACTGCTCTGTCTTCTCAGCTACAAAAGGATTCCATGGACTTCAAGAATAGACTGCTGATGCGATGAGTGGGGAATTAGAGTACCAGAATTAGAAAGGCAGGCTGCTTAGACCAGTATACAGTCTTATATTCATCTGACTGTGCTGTAGTAGGGTTGAAAATTAATGGAGAAGTGACTGAAGAAGAGAAATGACACCACCATTCCCCCACTACAGCACAATCGGACAAACACAAGACTACTGATTTAAATAGCCAGTCTTTTTCTAACCCTTGTACATTCCCTCAACAATCTTCGTTATGGCAAAAACAATCTATACCTGCTAAGTTTATGGAAAATAATTGAGATGATCAAGTTGTGATGATCAATGTAATAATGACGTTTTGTAATTCAAATACCACATTCTTACCAATAAAAACTATAGTTCAACACGTGTTTGGTGTTTGCTTTCAATAAGAGAAAACATCCGGAGCAAAACAAACGCTACAAACTTACAATGTCCGTATACAGAGGAACTACAGCCTATCGAGCTTCGCAAAAAAACTAAATTTAACATTTATCTGCATTTATTAAGTCAATACACCGTTTTTCGTATTCCAATTTTTAAGTAACTTATCTCTCGCTGTTTACAATTCATTATTTTTCTGCCGCTAATGATATGGATAATGCATTTACGTCAGTTTTTTACATTTTTCTGTTTAAGATATTCAACAACTCGCCTCCTTATGATGATTATGATGCTTATTATGAAGCACCACAGCCCAGATCAGTCGTGATTCTCCTTTTCTCTCTCTCTCTTATGACTCTTTAAATCAACGAACGCATTATTGAATAGGACTCTTTAACAGCATTAATCGAAGTAGCCCTATAGCGAATAAATTTTCATCTAGCATACATTTTACGGCCAAAATTACCAGTTCGCCATTAGTCTCCTTCAGCAGTTGTTCCAGCGATGGACAACGGACCCAAAATTTAAGATCCTAGAGGGAAAGGACCTCTACAAGAGAGGCCTTTGGACACAAAAGATGATTTGGTGGCTTCTTCATATTTATGCGGAATTTATTACATGTACCACTTTTATACAATCTGTACAGGCACACCGTAATCTATTCAAGGTAGGGAGCAGCGTACGATCAATGTCGACAGATCACTGTTCGAAGTGAACAGTCAATGGATACTGTTATACCTACTACTAAGTCGGGGGTGGCAGCCTAAAAGCCAAATACCAGGGATGTTGTTGGTGGGTTCGAGTCCAACAAGAGAGTACACATTCCAGAGACGGGATGTATACTTCGTGATGGTCTAATAATAATAAAATTACATCTGGAGTATGGCAATGCCTATTCTTCATCGATCCAGGTTTGCTATGGGAGCAAGGGCCTTAGTGGGGTAAAGACCTTATTCGAAGAGGACGATGGACTCATGACGCTCATACCTGCATCAATATTTATAAGTATATGGACGGGCAAGGTACTCTTTTATCATACATTTCAATATTTGTCCCGTTCGCGTATGACGGCACGGCCGTACTATTTGAATAAACCAAATGTAGCGGTTAAATTACTGTTAGATGAAGACTTTTCCTTGTATGGCTTCTAGCTTGGTAACCGGAAGGGGAATGTTCTTATTAAAATCGTTTAACGTCACTACGGTTCACAGTTTGATCTCCAGATAGTTACTCCAAAAATCTCTTCCTACATTTTCTGGTCGCAAACTTGCAATTGAATGGTACACCAAATGACACCTTGGTGATGAAATGGTGATTAGGTACTAGAAAATTTCGAATTGATTGTAAAAACCAGAGATTCACAGATGTGATAGGTTGAAGTTATCCTGACCAGTTAACTTTGATTTCGTTTAACCGTAACACTCTATAATTATAAATATATATTCTACGACCCATTGCTTTTCGACATCTTGTAGATGTTTTAAATGTTATCTTCCAAAAAGGCAATGCTCGACCACATACATACATATGCCATTAAACTAATAGCTGCTTGAGAAACACCAATTTATCACCAAGTAACAATATGGATGGAAGACAGCATCGGCAGGAATATTTAGGAATCACCCCACCCCCAGCAATATTTATCCAATCAAAACTTTTATCTTTATCTGATTTTGTCCCAATCGTGTTTTACGTCACTCAAATGAACTTGTACTTCTTATGTTATGTAAATGAATGCAATTTGATCAAGCTGAAATTTTTATCATTGTTATGACCAGAGATACGGATTTAGGGATACATTTTTGAATAAGTGTAATATAATAATTAATTCTGGCCTAGTTAAAATACTAGTAGTAGTAACATTCTATGGAACACAGTGAATCATCCCGAGTTTCTCATTTTTAACAAAGTATTAATGGAAAATATAGTGAAATTACTTGACAGAGTTACCGCAGTTTGTATATTCCGCTAATGTTAAATTAACCCATTAACGCCCAAACGGACACAATTATCCCTTTTGGACGTCGATCTCGAAGAGAAATTAATGACTTCACTTAATAAAAACCACTATTAATTTTTCGGATTTCTTTCAATTTGCGGGGACATAATTGTGATAAAGCTCAGCACTAGGAGAAAAGTAGAAATGGGTTTATTTTTTTTTTATCCAAAAGTACTCTCCTCTCAATAAAGGTGATCAAGAAATCCCCTCAATGCTCTATCAAATAGATTGCAAAATCCGAAATATTTTTAGATTAACGAGAAAAAATTTATTGTGATTTTTCTTGATTCAATCATTTTCCTCAACAACACTAAGCAATCATCAATGAATAAGAATACAAAACAAAAACATACTCAACAAAAACCGCCTTTTTCACAAAAAAAAGGCTAGGAAAAAAATTACAAACAAAAGACGCCAAAAAAACACAAAAACACAAACATTCTAGAGAAAATTCATAAAACCGCAGAAAAGATTAGGGAAAAAATCCTACCCACTTCCCTCCATCCCCAAGGAAACAGAAGAGTGAGGATGGGGGGGTTAATGTACATAACTTTAATTTAATAAACTTGATTAAGCAACTTTAACCGGGAAAAAGCAAGGTACAATTCTCACATTTCTTTTTCTATATGGCCAGAGCAATGCCTGAAATTTGGACTGCCCTGCACCCGAATAGTACTGAATAGCCAAAAAGTTCTAACGATCGCATTATCGCCTCGTTAGCATAAAAATGTGCATTTCTGAGGATCCAAGATAACGGCGACGTCTCTCAATTGTTTGTCACTGACAGGCAAGACGACGATTTTCCATATCATCTGCATCCGATAGCCGAAAGTAGTTCCTTAGCAATTCGTCTTCCTAGTAGATCAGCATTAAAAATTCCGGAGTCCTTGGTTAATATTCATCTAGATGGGAAAGGGCAAAGACACCTGGGGCCGTAGACCTGGCATCCAATGGGGCGTCGACCCTGTAGGAACCATCGAGGCCTTGGACGTAATGTAGTCTGTACGTTGACTGCAAGGTTTCGGTTTTTTAAAATGTCATTTTCATAAATTTCAATATGTAAAACGTTGCCGAAAATGAATGCAGATTTAGATAAGGAAATTTTAAGAAAAATCTTCTGTAGAAGCAGAATTGTTTGGAATTAATATTTCAGTTATATAACGGATAGGAAATATACAAATACAAAATTAGTTTAGGTCTCAACGACCATACGCGTTTTAAAATATTTTTTGTTATCCAATTTTTCACACTAATCAACAACCAACAAGACACTTAGCTATTAAACTGTATATAATCATTGCTATGGTTCAAGTTTCACGATATGAAAATTCGGGTAAATGTTAACTAAACTAAATACAACTTAATAAAACCGACTAACTCATCACTGTCACCAGACTCTACCTAGTGCGATGACGAGGTGGAAGTGGTCTACTATTCATAAAAAAAAATACCTTTTAATCAGGACGTTGCGTTGAGAAGGAAACAACGCACCAACAGAGACCCGCCAATGACAGCAGTAGCAAGGGAAGACTCTTGATATATAACTTGATATTTAACTTTGAGTTAAGATGTAAATCGATTTGTCAAGTCAGAACAGGAACTCCAAAGAGAGTAGATGGATAGACAGTAAGAAAAACTCACTAAAATGGCTTATCAACTGTGTGTTCTCCGAAACCAAATGCTTCTTGGTAACGCTCCAGGACGGGGTTATGAAAACCATAAATTATCAGAAGCATTAGGCAACAAAAATGCAGATGTGAATCAACTATAAAACGTAAAATAGGAGGATGTTCTATATTGGCAAAATCAGCATTTCTTGACAGACACGGTCAACTTGTAAAGATAGTCCGTCAACAACTGGTATTCAAGCATGGTTTTTCAACGCCATCTACAGATATAGCCCTGGTCAATTCAGAAATAGCAGTGATATTCTGGAATAGGTCAGTTATCTTATCACCAATCGAAAGTGGGCTTCAACCGACCAGGTGTGGTCTTGGTAAACAACAAAGTCACACCGGAACAGGGATCACCATAAATATCGGAGTACCATTTGCCTTCAACGTCCAGAAGGCCGATCTAGAGAAGGTCGCAAAATATTGGAACCTTGCAATTGTGCATGAAACATCCTCATGATATCGACGATGTTTGAAAAGGAGTGATGGCGACCATATTTGTCAATAACATCGCATTAGAATTATCCCATAACATCAATAGTGACCAGAAGGCACTATAGGTCTATATATCTATTATAAACTTGCCTCATTGTAAGCAGGATTTTGGGTCAGGACGAATTGCCTCCCCTCGTCCGAGCCAAATTCTTGCTGGGGGGCAAGACAGGCAACCAATCTCTGCCTCCAGCAGGAATAAGAATTCTATTCTGGGCAAATTCCTGCACATGACACATTATCACTAATATTAATATGCGTACGCATATCAGGAAGGGAAGCCACGTATTGTACCGTTAAAATTTGACATGTCGCCGCTTGTTTTCGATATCCCTCGTGCGCAGTGGCGGTGGGCTATAAGGTGCGCTGGTGCGCGCGCACTACCGACAATTTAGCATTAATAATTTTATTTATTAATGGATGCATTCTTAATTTATCGCCTTTCCGCATCCCTAGCGTTAATACCATCTCAATATTATTTAGCCGCAGCGTTACGAATCCACTAGACGCTAGGTCTCTATTTCCAACGCCACTGGTTTCCGATCGCGGCACGGGAATCGACAATACGATCGTGGATCGTGCTTCGGTGCAATACGAAAAAGCGAACGCGTATTGTTACTGCTTGCCCCTCCACAATTAGCAAAAGTAGTGGGCGAATCCTATAGATATGATGTGCGGAGTTTAAGAGCGCACGAGAGTTATCGATTAGTTTGTGAATTGTTTTCGTACACAGCTGTTTTATCGTTCACGTTTTATAAATATAAACTCAGGTTTTAGGTTAGAATGTAGTTTGAAATAATGAATTCTATTCAAAACTTATTAAAAACTCCATTCTCTAGCTTGAGTTTGGAGGAAAAAGTGCAAATTAAAACTCTAGGTAGGCCCACTCCACAAATTAATTTAAAATTAGCCGTGAAAGGAAAAAATAAACAATTTTTAAGAACATTTAATAATGACTTATTTAAAAAACATTTGTGGTTAAGTGGATGCGATGTATTGAACGCAGTGTTTTGTTTTCCGTGTGTTTTGTTTGGCGGAGAAACACCTTGGACCAAAACTGGAGTAACGGATGTAAATCACATGAACGAGAAAATAAAAAAACATGCAAATTCTGCTGGACACATGAATAATGTTTTGAATTTAGCCATGCTAGGCACTGCAAATATTGCGACAATGCTCGATTCTGCTCATCGACGAGCAGTGGCAGCACACAATGAAGCGGTTTCAAAAAACAGTTATGTTTTATACATTATTATTAACTGTATTCGTTTTTGTGGAAAATTTGAACTGGCCCTAAGAGGACACGATGAATCGGAAACATCATCCAATACAGGCATTTTTCGTGGGTTGATTGATTTCAGTGTAGAATTAGACGAGGCTATGAAGTATCATTTACAAAACGCGGCGGCTTTTAAATGAACTTCTACTACTATACAAAACGAGCTACTTCAGTGCATGCTTGAAGTTTGTCACGATGAAATAACCATTGAAATTAAAAAATCCACTCTTGTTGCTATAATAGCAGACGAAACTACAGACGTTTCTACAATTTTTCAGTTGGCTTTAATATATCGTTACATGGTGGGTGGAAAGCCTGTAGAAAGATTATGGAGATTTTTAAAACCAGTAGGACATGATGCAGAGTCATTGGCGGAGTGTTTAAAAAGTGAACTAGACTAGATTATCGTTATTTTTATGTATGGTGCACCCCCAATCTTAGGATCACGCACCGCCACTGCTCGTGCGTGTGTTCTGTGATTGTAAAGAGGCTCGATTACCCGCGAAATCGTAAACGAGCCAGGCAATTGTAAACATATTCGAAACTATTTACAGTAATGTTTATTTATATTCGGCGGTAGTAGAACGGGCCACGCCAGTCGAATTTTGGCGTACGATCCTAGCTGCTAGCCTACATAGTCTTTTTTAGCTGGCGCTTATATAAAATATCAGATCGGCTCGCGGATTATTCAAATGGACGCCACGTCGACGCTTTGGCAGCATACAGGGCGGTAGAAAAGTTCGTAACAGGTTGGGATTAAACACGCAGCAACGTATTGCATCTGGTATATTATACAGACATCCGGGTCTGTGGCTTTTTGCGGTGAATGACGAAAATCGAAGAGAAAGAAAGTATAATCTATTGTGAAGTAAAATAGTCCGAACATAGTTAATAATAAAGAGCCATGCAAACAAAAAAACGTCATCAAATCTGGCTATGAACGAGACAGATGGAAATAGCGGTTATGTCGAAGCTCAACGAGAAACTTTGTTGTTATCAAACTTTTGACAAGTGTCTGTCACAATTGCAAAACAAACAATCGCTGTTACAATTAAGGGGTAACACCACTCTAGGATTTTTAAAAAATCGATTTTGTTTTTTTTTTTTTGGCTTAAATTGTACTTTAGGGTCATAAAAGTGATATACAATTGGTCCCATAGTGAAAAAAAATTTACCAGGTTTTATTTTCAAATTTGCCACTTTCACTCTGAGCGCGTCATTTTCGAAATTTCGCGCTCTCGGATTTTTTTCTGAGCGCTCTCTTACTGATGCAGCAAAAAAAGGCCCGATTGTCTTTAAAATCATCCAGAAAGGAAGAGGAGGAGGCTAACATCAGTATAGATCGTCAAATGTATGGAGCAGGTATCGTAGATTAAAGGTAAAAAAGAGATTTTGAGAATTTATGTGCTCATAAAACTTTAAACGCGTTTTTCTCGAAACCACTTTTTTCGAACTGGCCGGAAAGATTATTCGAGACCGTTCAATGGATCGATCTGAAATTTTAACTGTAGCTTCCCAATTACATTTTCGATGAAAATTGTTTTTTTTTTTATAAGTGTAGATAAAGTAAGTGTATAAAGTAAGGGGAAACAGTTTACTGCCGATTTTTTGGCCAAAAATCGAGTTTTTTTTCATAAGTGCGCCATTTGCACAAAAATCGATTTAAAAACAAACCCCTACGTACTTCTCTGGCCAATAGTATGTAGATTAAGAAAATTTTTCGTTTTTTTGTAATAGGTCTTCAGTTTTCTGAGAAATTTGTCCGGCCGTGAAGGACCTTAAAAAAAAACGCTGTCGAAGATACATTAACATACACAGATACAATACATGTTTAATAAGCCCTCTAAAAAAGAAATACTCTTCCTTTTCCCATTATCCCAAAATAAATTCTTAAAGTTAGGCCTTTTTTTTCGGTCGCTAGAATGGTGTTACCCCCTTAAATAAGGTTATAAAGAACAATGTTAAAAAATGACTTTTTTGGCCCCTCAAGACAAAAGCATGAAACTAGTATTTTGATACTAATTTTTGGGTGCTGAATACGAATCATTTATTCATTTTGCCCAAAAATGACGGGAGCACCCTCTAACCAACCCCTGTATGCTTGAATAATATAATTTATTTTTTATTGAAACAACTTTAATCAACTTTAATTAACACTTAGCTTTTTATTGAAAGGTGTAACTTGGTGCTTTTTCGATAACTTTTTACTGAAATTATTCTCGCAAATGAAATGACTTTTTAGGTATAAGAGATGCTTAACCAACTCTTTTTTCTTGCCGTCTGATTAAAGTTGTTCAATAAAAAATGTTGTTGATTCAATAAAAAATAAATTATGTTATTCAAACTAATATACAAATAATAAATTGCACAAACAAACCATTTATCCCTTTTTCACCCCCTTACAGAAGTTAGTTAGAGGGTGTTCCCGTCATTTTTGGGCCAAATAAATAAATGATTCGTATTCAGCACCCAAAAATCAGTATAAAAATACTGGTTTCGTGCTCTTGTCTTGAGGGGCCAAAAAAACCATTTTTTTTAACATTGTTCTTTAAGATTAAGCATAGAAATACATACATATTATTTAGCTCGGCCAATTTGATGACTTTTTTTGGATGGCTCGTTATATTTTCTATTAAATATGAGGTGTGTAAATTGAGTAATGAGACTGGCAACGTAGCGCCTGATCTAGCAACACTGCGGAGACGGGACTTAGACGGGCGGTAGATTAACATGTAATGCACCTTCGGTACAAGTTTGAACTTGTTAGAGTCATTTGTTTGTTCTTTATGATTGTTTTCGTAAACCGTTTTTTTCTAGTGCGTTTTAAAAATGAGCAACTGTGTGCTATCAAGTTTTGTTTCAGACTTGGACACACAAAATAAATAAATAAATAAATAATTTATTGGTGTTATACACTTAGTAGTGTTTACACAGGTCAAATTGTACAATTTTATAAATAAAAATAACAAGAATACAAAAATAAAATACAAATAACACAAAGTACAAAATAAAAATATATACAAAAACGAATATCAATACTAGTCAAAATGAAAGTTTTAGAATTATCGTATGTTACTAAAATCCAAAAGAAAGAAATCATTAATTTCATATAGAGGGTTTTCTGTTAGAATTTTTTTAAAGAATTGCTTGTACTGGTCAAAATTTAAGTTTCTGATCTCACCGGGTAGTGCATTAAAAAGTTTTACCGAATAATAATTTGATCCATTTCTGGTTTCTGTTAGGCGTAGGTATTCCACATTGTTTCTGTTTCGAGTTAGATGTTCATGAATTAGATTCCGAGGCTTGTATAGATGTAAACTAGTTTTAATATGTAGCAAACATTGAAGAGTGTAAAGGGAGGGTAAGGTCAGTATTTTTAATTCCTTGAAAATTTATTTGCAGTCATTTCTATAACCTAAGTTGCCAATAATTCTTACAGCTTTTCTCTGCATTGCAAATACAGAGGAGCAATGTGGTGAATGGCCCAAAACAAACAATGCATATGATATAGAGATATCCAAAAAAAAGTCATCAACTCTGGCTATGAACGAGTGAGATGGAAATAGCGGTCATGTCTAAGCTTTTCGGTTATGTCAAACTTTTTGACAAGCGACTGTCACAATTTGTAAAATAGACAATGGCTGTCATATGATGTGACAGTCTTGACAAGTAAATAGGGTTATAAATTCGATTAAGAATAGAAATACCTCTTTTTTTCTCGGCCAACTTTGATGACGTTTTTTTTGGATGGCTCCATATAACTGAATCTATTAAACCATAGTAAGCTGTGAATAGAGATGTCTGCGAGATTTGGATATCCAAGTTTCTTAATAAAAACAGGTTCCTGGAAGCTTTTTTACAGATGATTATATACTCCCATGAATTTAATACAGTTTGTTAGTTCCACGCTCTTATCGGTGTCAAGATTTTTTAAAGTGAAAATTATATTTTCTGTTTTCCCTTGGTTTACTGTTAATTTATTAGCTGTGAACCAAAAAACTGGACGTTTTCCACGAAACACCGAACTACTACACTTTTCTCGACGCGCGTTTCGCCAACCAAGTTGGCATCTTCAGGAGAAGATTAAAAAGAAGTTTTAATCTACACAAAAACAACAACATTAAAAAGAAGAAGAAACAATAACATTAAAAAGAAGTTTTAATCTTCTCCTGAAGATGCCAACTTGGTTGGCGAAACGCGCGTCGAGAAAAGTGTAGTAGTTCGGTGTTTCGTGGAAAACGTTCAGTTTTTTATTTCTACGCCGAAGCTTCCAGTACCCACTCCAGGAGCTCTGAACCAATCATCAGTGATAGATTGTGTTCTAGCATATCTGGTAGCAATCTATTAATTTCGTTATTTCTGTGGGCTTTAGTATTGTCGTCAGCATATAAAATAAAATTTGCCATAGAGTCTACATTCGGTAAATCGTTTATGTACGCTAGAAAGAGAGTAGGACCTAAAACTGAGCCCTGAGGTGCACCATGCTCGACTTTCTGTGGGGTGATTCCCTATAATCGAAGCATACAAATTGGTAACGGTCTGTCAAGTATGAAGTAATTAGTGCGATGCTGGTTTGATTGAATCTATAAAATGTCAGTTTTTCAATTAGAATATCGTGAGAAACACAGTCAAACGCTTTCATTAAATCGATGAGTTTAGCATAGATAAATTGACCATCTTCAAATCCCCTGTTTATAAACTCAACTAGATAGTTTATGGCTAATGTTGTAGACATTTTGTTCCTAAAACCGAACTGATTTTGATTCAGAATATTATTATGTTCTAAATAACCTGTTATTTGTAATTTCAAAAGCACCTCAAATTCAAAACTTCAACACGCCTACGGAGAGAGTGCTTTTTCAAGAGCCACGCCTCTTATTTCGCAGCTTCAATGTACTGACATCACCTGTACTGACATCACTTTTCCTGTACCTCAATTCCGGCCTCCCTTTTATCGCTCTCTTATCGCGACACGTATCGCCGCTTTGATCTGGTAAAGGAAGCGCGCCTCGTGTGTATTTCATGATGGTTTCGCCGCAAAGATGAAACGATCTATCGAAAGGCGATAGAGACGGCGAAAAGGAGCCGCCTCGGGCGTGCGGCGACGGAACCGTTTGTTTTTATAGAATTTAAATTTCGTTTTAAGAGTCCGAAGGCGCGCGATGACAAATGAACGCGTAACCGGCGAGATAGAGCGACGAGGCGCCGTTTCGGCACGGGAAATTAAAATTTTATTTATCGCCTTCGCGTGGAAATACACACGAGGTGTGTAAATTAAGTAATGAGACTGTTCTTCCATTTCCCAACTCATATACTGGAATAGCCTTCAGCTGGTCGGTTACAGCCGTTCGAATATTTTCTATGGTCCCAAATTGACGTCCCTTGAGGTGATTTTTCAATCTCGGGAAGAGAAAAGAGTCACAAGGGCTCAAGTCAGGCGAATAAGGAGGCCGAGGAGCCACGGGAATGTTTTTACTAGCTAAAAAACTCGTTTACTAAAATGACTGTGAGACAAGGGGCATTGTCGTGATGCAACATCCAGTTGTTCTTGATGTTTGGTCTCACGCGCATGACCTTTTTTCGAAATTTTTCAATAACCTCTCTATAAAAATGTTGAATTACTGTTTGGCCTGGAGGCACAAACTCTTTGTAGATAATTTCCGGGCTATCAAAAAAACAACTCAGCATGCATTTGATCTTCGACTTGCTCGTTCTTTTTTTTTTTTTTTGATTCGAATACGATTATTTATATTTTTCATTAATAAGATTTTAATCTAACTCCCTGAAGAAATGGAGGGCCAAAATTAAGAATTTTTTGGAAGCTGCAATTGCACGCAACGTGTCTTCAGTTAAGTTACATTAGGTTACTAAAATTATTTTGTGTTAAAAGTTGATCGCAGAGAACTTCAGTTAAGTTGTATTAGGTTAACTAGTATAAAATAAAAACTATTTATATTTCACGAAACATTGAGACACCCTATATTTCTCCTTCCACTGGTCAATAGTGTACACCAGGTATATACATTTGCCCCGTTGGTTGGGACTTACTATTGTATCGGGGATGAACACCTGCTTTGACGCAGGTACAGTTAGAATTGCCCCGAGAACGCTCTATTGGACGCGCCTTTCTATTTTTGCATATTTCACTGAAATAAGCAGTTTCAAGCAGCCATTTTTTATGAATTTCTTATCCCACTAATATTTCCCACATGTTAAATTGTGAATTAGTGTTAGGACTCTGTAGATACAGACTATTTTCCTACTTTTCTTTCGTTACCTTAACATGCGCGTTTGTATTATAAGCGCAGAGTTAACATTTATTTTCCATAACAAGAAATACAAAAATTTGAATTTCAATGCATAGATAATATTTTACATATATTCAAAAGTAGCCTCCATTTTTTTAAGTCGGAAATACACCTTGTGGTAATAAAAATTCACAACATACGAACGTTGAGTATTTCGGGACCTATTCTCGTAGCGTTACGCACTCGAAGGTGGCCAACTTCCGGCTGAAGTAGAACGGCAGGTATAAAACCTAGGTAGCTGTCGTTTCAGAATTACACGCAAGAAACCCTGTTTCACAAAGCTATATGAATTAAAACAATATAACGAACTTGGTTTTTCGATTATTGGCAAGGATTTTCTTCGATTCTAACCCATTGTGCGGCGGGCCTTTGTTTCCCTTTCTTTTTGCTCTCCCAAAAAAAAAATTTCTTTTCGAAAAAAAAAAAAGAATTTTTTAGAGATGGGTTAAACTTACCCTGTTCTATAATTTTAACGATTCCAAGGAGCCAGACACCTTTCTCTCCTGTTGCCATTTTGTTCCTACGAAAGGTTTTTTGGAACCATTTTTGGGCAGATTTTTCTGATCCCCAATTCGTTAGTAAAAATCTGATGAACAGTGGTGTGATTCAAATTTAACTCTTCCCCGGTGATCATTCTTGTCGTCAACCGACGGTCTGAATGCACAAGATCCCTATTCTATCGACATTTTCATTGGTTCTTGAAGATGAAGGCCTTCCGCTGCGTGGTTCATCTTCAATCGGCTACCTTCCTTCTGAGAATGCCTTAAACCACTGAAAGCCCTGGGCTCTTGAAAAAACACTGTCTCCATAGGCGTGTTGAAGTTTCGGAAAAGTATCCGTTGTGCTGTGTCCAAATTAAGTGCTACTACAAAAAAACCTTAAACACCCTGTATATACCTAACGGATTAAAAAAATACATCTCAAATAAGAAAGTTATTAGACCGTTCCGGGACTTTAACTAACCCTGTATATTTGATTTAATCCGGTGGATGGGAACGTATAAAGAATGATACTTTTTTCAGTTCTTTGTGTCGAAAGAGAATCGAAAAAGACGTTTCTACACACAACCGTATTTCTTCACGTCCATTATTTTTATAGGTTTATTATGGGAAATTTGTTAAATATCTCCTATTATTTACATTTTTTTTTATTTCAATGGACCACTGTGTTACTTTAGTGGTAATTTACTGGTCTATTAACCTTTGATGCAGCAACTTGCATTCGATTACATCTGGAAGGTTAGTGAACTGTGCGACTGTATCGTATTCTATTTGTAGCCAATTTATGGTCTGA
Source organism: Aromia moschata (assembly GCA_029963805.1). Classification (NCBI taxonomy): domain Eukaryota; kingdom Metazoa; phylum Arthropoda; class Insecta; order Coleoptera; family Cerambycidae; genus Aromia; species Aromia moschata. The sequence goes on along the minus strand of JAPWTK010000014.1, from coordinate 3,169,672 downwards.
AATACGTACGAGAAAACTGGTGTCGAGAAAATTTAAACTTTTGCTGAAATAGTTTATTTTGAGTTACGTTTATAAATAGCAGTATTTTATTGTATAAATTATTATTATAAGGAACATTAAATATTTGTTTCATATTAACATATCCATGTGTATCTAACGTAGGTCCTAAAAAATACCGCTTACTTTGTCCCCAAGAAGTTGTAGAAGTTGAAAGACCTCGTAGGGCGAAAGATTTCTAGTAGTATTTAAACAATTCTAACCAAGAGGGCCCCAATACACCCTTTTTTTCTGATGACACCTGGTTTCACCTTGTCGAATCCAAAGAAAATTGATGTTTCGTGTGCTATTAGTAGGACCAGAAGTTTTGGACCAATTTTTTTTAATGTACTCTCACTGGACAGAGGTATACAAGGGATATTTTAAAACATTTTCGTAACCAGCTTGATGATATAGAACTACAACAAGGGTATTTCCAAGAAAATGGCACTAGCTAAAAAACTTTTTGGTGAAATATTTTCAAACCGTTTGACTAAATGGTCATTTGACGTTGGCGTCATTTGGTTGGTCATTTGGCGTTGAAAAATTTATGTACAGGGTCCTGCAAACGTTTGAAATAACGCCTATATCGTCACCATTTATTTTACAGTCAAATAATTACTTTTAATTGAAAAAGCTTCCTGTGAAACAAATAATAAAAAACATCTAGTCATTATGCCATACTTTTACCGATCCCTGTATAAATGGGTATTTTCTTGTTGGTGTCCTTCTTTACCCCACAATTCGCAGGTATATGATATACTTCGTCACCCCCACCCCACAAAGCTATCTGGATGCGATGCCAAAGCCAAAGAGATATAATCAAATACCTCCAGGACTACTCGCATAAAAGATGAAAGCATTGAAGGCGCTTTTATTGATACCAATAAAAGATGCATAGCCCCGAGGCCGCCTTATCCCTTCCACGGGAAGAAATACACGCCCCTGCCTTCGTAGTGGCAGTGGTACACCTCATCAGTATTCACGATCTATATCTGAGTCCGTGCTTTGATTTTCCTTAAACTCGACGAGCTTATATCTGCTTGCCGTTCCACATATTAGAATGCTAAGCAGATGATCTCGAATTGCGTTAAAGATGGATATTAATGTTGGCTGGTTTCTTGTTTGTCCTTCCTTCTTGACAGAGTAGCTAGCATTTATTGGAAACGATGAATTGTTGGGGAGTTGCTGGGTCCACAATGTCTTATAAACGGCACAATGTTTCATAAGTTAATTTTAATTTTCATTACGGCTTACTATGGGATTTAAGTTTTATCAAGCAAGGTTTACACTTGTCTGTTTATGCTTTCGCATGCGTTTGTCTTCAACTGGCCTACGCCTTAAGAAAAATCTACAGAAGCATTGAAGAAAATACGATCAACTACCAACAGTTTGGTTGTTTAATGAATTTGAAGCTGCACTTTCTCCATTATCACCTTGACAACTATCCAGAAAACCTTGTATATTTACGTGAAGAGCATTGGGAACTATATCACCAGCATACAAAAATATGTGAATGTCGATAGCTTTAATTGACTTTTAATTTTTCTAGCACAATCAGAAAATGACTGTTCCCCGAGCATCATGCAAGCGCTGGATGGAGAACGGGAAGGCTGAAGAATCCGTGATCCTTTGAGCGTCCCGCGTGGGCCACATAAACTATTTTTTAGGGCGCGGTCGCTAATCTTCCCTTCCTGCCCTTCCATCATCTGCAAGCGGATCATAAAGTGCACAGAATAGGGCCATGTCGTACTCAGGCTGTTCAGGAGTACCAATAAACAAAGAAATATATTGCTACGCTATGTTACACCGCGACGCGTTCTCTTAATATTGAGCGTTCAAATAAGTTTGACCCCCAAGTTGGGTATGAAAAAAAACATACAGTCATCATATAGCTACTTTTAGCGATTTACTTTTTTAACGGTATCTTTTCACATAATCGACATATCACCTTCAACTTGTGCTTATTAGACACAGAATTTCACAATCATATCAGAAGCACAAAAAAAAATACTGTAATACAAAAATTATCTGAATTCAAGCAACCTTCAAAAACTGGGTCGATGATGGATTACTTTCTTTGCTGACTGTATATCTTAGCCAATTTTGTTCTAATGCCGCTGACATGTAAACAATTTTTTGACACAAAAATGTAAAATGACACATGTGAATAAATTTTTAACCCCAGGCAATCCTACCTATTAGATATACAGAGGTAACACTCGCCTTGAATTTAATTTAAGAAGGTTGACAGTTGTTTTCTAAACTCAGTCATGGTTCGTTGATGTCTAGTTTGATCCAAAAAAAAGTGTTAAATCACAAACAATTTATATTTTATGCATAAAAATCTAATATTTCATATTGATATGGCAGTTTCACATTACCAAGGTCAACCAGAAATTAGGATCAATGGGAGTTGGTGGAATTTTACATTCTCATACAGGGTGTTCCTAAAAGGTATGTCATAAATTTAACAGCGTGTTCCTGAATCATGTCGATTTAACACAATATACCTATACACGATTAAACATCCCTGCGGAGCTACAGCCCTTCAAATTTTCCATTTTCGATTTTTTTTTTTAAATATTTCCGTCATGTGTAGAGATAAACGTTTCAAATTTGCCATGAAAATATTTGCGAAATATTTTGTATATTTTTTTTATGTCGCCAAGTAAAAACTAAAAAACGAAAAAAAAGTCTTTGGTTCATCTGGCTTCATCGAAATTTTAAGAAGCCAAAAAAATGGAATAATGAATTAATCAATTTTATATATACGCACTAAGGAAGATGGAACTTGATATACTACTGGTATACTCTGATGATAGAACACTTTGTATCCTACTACTAAAATCTGGAAAAAATATATTTCTTCTCCGCCTATGCTTCTCGAGCAGTCCTTGGCGAAAGATATCACAAACAAGCCTTAATTTGTCACTTAACTAATTGCTTCTGGACACAAATGTAATTTTCGCATTTCTGTTTATTAAAAGGCGCGTTGCTGCCGTCTCATGTATTCTTATGTGGTAAAAAAAGAGGTAAAATGTTTATTGTTCCATATATAGAGACATCCAAAAAAAACGTCATCAAAGTTGGCCAAGAAAAAAAAAGACGTATTTCTATTCTTGATCGAATTTATAACCTTATTTACTTGTCAAGACTGTCACATCATATGACAGCCATTGTTTATTTTACAAATTGTGACAGTCACTTGTCAAAAGTTTGACATAACCGAAAAGCTTAGACATGACCTCTATTTCCATATCTCTCGTTCATAGCCAGAGTTGATGACGTTTTTTTTTGGATGTCTCTATATATAGGAACAGACCACATCCAACTGAGGCTGGTAATCTATAGTTACCATAATAGCGGTACAAAATAAGTGGTGTGAACACTGTTAAATTTTCATAGAAACGTTCAAAATTTCCACATTTCACTTATACAATGTTGTGAATTAAAAAAATATTAAACCCATTGGAGGTCGGTCTTTCCTTTGGAGTATCACTTCATAGTTGGGAGTAGGAACAATTTTAGTTGACATTTAGTCTATTTTAATGTCTAAAGTAACATCAACAATAGTGGATGTACCAAGAAGACTAGAACTAAGGAGACCGAACTCGTTCGGTATCTAGGTATCAAATCTGTCCGCCTCCAGGAGGCGCTGTAAACAGTAATGTACTCGAGTCACGTGATGAGCAGCGGTCAGCGGTCCACATGTGAATGTTTATCATAGAAAACCATGCTATGGTTTTATATGACGTTTATCATTAAGCTGTCAAAGCGGGTGCTTACATGCCGTTTGGCTTTAACAAAAATATATACAAAAATAAATATGGTTCAAAAGTGCTGTGTTGCATTGTGTGATTTAAGAAGCGGTCCGAATAACCGGACATTATTTCAAATTACTGATGTATGTATGAAACGAAATATTTTCCTTTGTTGTATTGTTAACGTTGAAGCACGTAACATGAAATATTTTGAGTACTTTTTCATATTGATCATTGCTAAAATATCTAATTCTAAATCTATAAGTAATGTCTGTAATTGCAGACATTACTCGTGTAGATTCAATATAATATTCAACAACAAATTAACGAAAAATATCGAGCGTCTGTCAAATGTATTCGCACCACGGACATTCACACGGACTCTAACCTCTAATGCACACAGATTAGTACAGTACAGAACCACGGTATAAGTATCGATATCTGTTTATATACCTTAGCAACCAGAGTACACAACTGTTTACAGCGCCTCTGGAGGCGGACATATTCGAGCCCGTCGCGTTATACAGCGAAAAGCCGCAGTTCGGTCTCCTTGGTTCTAGACTTCTTGGGATGTACATATGTCCTGATCTAACATTTATGTTGCTCAGGTTATTCTGTAATCTGGATTGTATTCGAAAGTAAACTTACACCCCTGGACGTGGAAGATAAATTGTAAAATACAACAAACCTGCTGTTCCTTTTAACTTAATGGCCGAGTAAATTAGTTCTCTATCGTGTAACAGAATAATCTAATTTGTTTATTTATACCGTTGCGGTCGACAGAGGTATGATAGTGGCGATCATAATCTCAGCCAGAGTAACGACTACACGTAGGAAACACAGACTTGCTTTTAGAACATTCACTGCGACATAAGTATCGCACGAAAAATAATTCATTAGCCCTAACAGCCTGCAGTGACCCATTTACAGCGCGGAGCGCCGTTCGTCTTCCACGTTTTAACCAGTGGCGTGGTCGAAGACGGATTTTGAAAAAAAAAACAATTCTCTTCTACATCCAGAAAGTCAAAGTATATTGACTAAATAGGCCTAAAATGTTCAAAAGTATGTCAACAATCTAAAAAAAAAGACATGAGAGTTCATTACTTCCTTATCAGATCTGAAAACCTGATAAAAAGTTATGCTGAAGATGTTACATGATATGATTTAGTTCATAGTAAAAAAAAAAAGGAGTTACCCATTGCAATGGGTAACTCCTTGTCACCTTTCATTGCAAATCTTTTTATGAGTAAATTTGAGACAGAAGTAAAAGATAAATTCGAGTATTTCCCTAGAGTTTGGATCAGGTATGTGGACGACATCTTCGCGGTATTTAATACAAAAGCAATTAGTTTACATAATTTTGTGGCCAAATTAAATAACCGTTTCCCTACCATAAAATTTACATATGAAGTGGAGCACAATGAACAGCTACCAATACTTTTAAATGTATTAGTTATTAGAAATAGTGAAAATAAGTTTGATGTACATAGGAAAGAAACCGCGACTCTTAGATATACGATATTCCCAACGATTCACACCACCCTTGTCAAGATAAAATGGCAAGTTTTAATTTTCTAATTCACCGTTTGTTAAATTTCCCCTCAGTAAAGAGAGGTTTGAACATGAGAAACAATTAATTAAGAATATAGCTAAGAGTAACGGTTACTCAGTCCATTTAATAGATAAGTTAATAAGGACGCAAAAATTTAAGAGAACCCTGTACAATTCCACGACTTTTCGTAATTCGTATATAAAAGTATATTGGGCAAACAAAAATATCTATATTGACTAGATTTAAAGAACACATGGCTCATTTGAAATATGGCAGAACAGAAAAATCCTGTGTTGTCCAACATGCTTTTGACAACAACCATAGGATAGACATAAATAATTTAAAATTAATTAGAAATGTAACAAACAGTAGACAGTTAGATGCTTTTGAAAGTTTAGAAATCATTAAGTGTAACAATAGTATGAATACGGACAATGGTCCGATACCCACCAGTCCACTGTTTGCTCTGATAAACAAAGACAGTTACGGTTCAGTGAACCGCGGCAACAAATTTGGTATAAATAGTGCAAGTGTGTAGGCTAGAATTTAGTTTTAATCTTCTCCTGAAGATGCCAACTTGGTTGGCGAAACGCGCGCCGAGAAAAGTGTAGTAGTTCGGTGTTTCGTGGAAAACGTCCAGTTTTTGTTTAGACGCCGAAGGTTCCAGTACCCACTCCAGGTAGTTCATAGTGTCGGCTCTCAGTTGACAATATGAAAGCCTAGCCAACTACGAATTTTAACGAATTTGCCACGCAGTCAAACCTGTTACTAATCCAATAAGTAAGCCAATTCACACCATCTTCAACTGAAATCTTCCCTTTCATATTCCTATAATTGTTTTTATGATTATAGCTCTAGCTTTGATCGTGGTAGATTGAACCAACGCCATTAAGTGAATATAACTAATATCCAGATTCGCTGAAGCAAATAGAGTTCCACTCTTGGTTCCATTCGTGACTAGTCATACACCATTCTAACCCACAAGCCTTGTTGACTGAGAGAGGAAGCGCCAAAAAAAGCGATCCCCATTGCAAGTAAATCTCGATTAACAGTCCTTGAAACCACTACCTGTATCTGCAATATCCCTGGATACTCCTAGAGTGACCAGAATCTTGCACTCTTGCGTAACACTGATCCTCAGACTCTCCGGAATTTTGAGCAAAAAAACGAGAGATGTTGGATATTTTAGTTAGTTCCATCCATCCTTCTACATGTGCTCTTTTTTCTTTATTTCTTCTTCCCTCTCATTTATTCTTCCCTAAGAAAGTGTTCATGGGCTTCGCCGAGGATCAAGACGTCTTGAAAGGACCACAGATTGTGAACTGGGTGTTATTTTTGGCACTATTTTTATTCTCCAGTATATTTTCAGGGAAGGAAAAGCCAAAGGCTAATAGTTACATAAAAGATGGAATTGAGCTCTGAGTGGATATCAGCTGAGTGGACCTCAAGGAGTTCTGAGTGGCTATCAGGACAATTTGACTAACTCCTCTATTACACCGGCACACACAAAAAAAAATTCTGAACCCGAGGTCTGACATGTCAATTCTCATGTATTATGACTTTTTGTCTTTGACTTTGTTTTGTCTTTGTTTTGACTCGACTCTTTGTCGATTGGTTTCCTATTCAAAAAAACCAATCAACTGTTTGATATTCACGCGGGCCTTAATGGGTTTTCAAATAGAGAGAAATTCACAAACATAAAAATTTCAAAAATGCAAATCTCAACGAAAAAAAAAAAAAGATATTTGATCAAACACAACGGCATTTAAAAGAGCAAGGCTTGTACTTTAAGATGCTGTTCATAGTTTTTTGAGAAAAAAAAATCGATGCTACATAATCTCAAATATAGGCCAAAACCATTATTTTTGCACTTTCAGATTAGGATATCTCGAATACCAGAGCCAATTGAGAGATTTGGATTCGGATTCAGCGCAGCAAAAACCTTTGGAAAAATATATTCTAGTTTCTGGGTTAAAATCTTGTCGGCCTGTGATTACAGAGAAATTCACAAACTTAAAAATTTCAATATGCGATATCGCAGCGAAAAAAAAAATATTTGAGTAAACTCGACGTCATTTAAAAGTGAAAGGCATGTACTTTAAGATGCTGTTCATAGTTTTTTAAGAAAAAAAAATTGCGATGCTACATAACGTCAAATATAGGCCAAAATCGCTTTTTTACACTTTCTATCTCGAAAACCAGAGCCAATTGAGAGATTTGGACCTCGGATTCGGATTCAGCGCATCAAAAACCTTTGGAAAAATATATTCTGGTTTCTTTGTTAGAGGGTCGGCCTAATTTTGTCGGCCTGTGCATTAATCAACAACAAAACGAGCCTTGCTCAGAATTATTTGAGGTGATTCTATTCCAATAAAAACCCACAACTCCGCCACTGCACATCAGGTAATCACGATAATATACGCAAGGACGGGCTGAGCTCTTTCAACAGGTCTTTTCAATTTGCGCGGAAGAAAGGGAAGAGGGTAGGGCCGCCTCACTTTTCTATCCGCAAAAGTACAAGTGGATATTAAAATTTCAGGTCATTAATATTCCAAATGCCAAGGACTGAGTGTTTTGCGTAATATCCCTTTGTTGTCGTTGCCGTGTTTTTTTTTCCGTTCGCGGCCATCCCGGGATTAAATTTCGCGTTAGTCGCATTTATTAACACAGCTAATTACTATGAGGGTTCCCCTAGGATGAACGAGGAATATTCGCTTTTTCCGCGCCAGGGGGGAGAACGCAAAATGGGGAGAAAAATTGAGATAATGAAACACGATAGAATAAAGCGAAACATTATATAAAATAAAAATGTAATGAAGAAAACTGACACTAAGGAATCACCACTTCTATATCCACAGTTTGCTTTAAATAATTCCTTATTAAAAAGTTTACAAAATTGAAATATACATTAGTTACAAAAATTAAAGGATATTAAAAAAATCAAAATTTTTGGGTGATTTTCAACAAGGATTACTCGGAGAAAAGTGGTCGTACAGAGAATAAAAAAAAAGAAATTGTAGCCTCAAGTGTCTAGCTTTCAGATCTGGACTTAAAAATTTTTTAGCGGGAGTGGTTCTCACGTAATCATCAGAAAACCAACAACAAAAAATTTTTCCAAATTTTTGCTCGTCTTTAAAATGGTCTGTGGACTGTCTAAAAAGTTCTTTTAGACAGTTTAATCAGCTTTAATTTGACCTCTTAACGAACTCCGTACGATCATTTGCCGAGAAGTTATCGTCGATCAAAGCAAAAAAAGTCCTTTTCAACTTTGACAATCAATTACTCGGGAACTAATGATCATACAGAAAATGGAGGTAGGGTTTTGGAAACTGCAAAACATTCTCTATAAGACACAATCGGGGGCGATTGATAAAAAAAATTTTTTTTAAGCGATAATGGATGAAAAAAAGTTAAAAATCTGCGAATTTAAGGATATTTGGAAAATTTGGTATAACTTTGTATATAGTGGATGAACGTAGGATATCGTCGGTTACTTTTTTAACCTCAAAGTGTCTCCAAAAAACTCTCAAAGTTGCAAAGCGCTGCAATTTTTTTTCTTAGTGCCCCGAAAGTTTAAAGGATCCCGCACAAATAATATGGATTTTGGTTCCCGACCAATTTTTCTGGGGTTGAAATATGTTGTACTTTGTATCCCTCTGAACAAAAGTTTTCATGGCACCAAGGTCCAAAAATCAACTCCAAGCGAGTTACGAGCCTTCGAATGTCAGATATCTGACTTTCGACGGCCGTCGAAATCGGAATTGTTTGGAATCTATTGAGCTTAGCAAAAATTATCTAAGAACAAAAATGTCTTAGAATTAGTTCAAGAATACCTTCAAATTTTTTCAGAATTTTTAGAGATGATTTTTTAAATGACGAAAAATGCAATTTTTCGCCATTTTTAAAAAAACCAAAATTCATCTTTAAAAATTCTGAAAAAAATTTGAGGGTATTCTTTGACTAATTATAAGACATTTTTGTTCTTAGATAATTTTTGCTACTCAAAGTCCACAGACCATTTTAAAAGCAAGCAAAAATTTGGAATTTTTTTTTGTTGGTTTTCGGATGATTACGTGAGAACCGCTCCCGCTAAAAAAACATTAAGTCCAGATCTGAAAACTAGACACGTGAGGCTACAATTTCCTTTTTTTTTATTTGCTGTACGACAATTTTTTTCCGAGTTATCCCTTGTTGAAAATCAGCCAAACATTTCGAATTTTTTTGATATCCTTTAATTTCCCTATATTTTTTGGGGATGCTGAACATGATCCCGGGGTTTATTAGGTTCTATTTTGTACCCAAAACAGACTAGAGCTCAAAGGAAATTACCATTTTTCAGTTTTTTTAAAAATCTTTGTCCTCGTGTTATCTGTATCAAGCTGTATCATTTCCAAGGTAATTTGACCCTTCTGAACATTATGGTATATTTGGGCCAAATACTCCTAAAGGCCAATATTGAGAGGAAATTGTCACAAAAATGACTCAATTTATGACATTAGGAAAAACTTTTGATTTTTGTTCGCACTCAAAGTTTATATATTGTGCGTCCAACGACAAAATTTAGACTTTATGATAATTTGGCGTGTGTAACACAAATACAGATAAAACCACGATGATCAATGAGACAAAATACGTTGAAAATGATCTGACATCTGATAAAAGTAATAAAATGTCATAAGTTGGGCCAATTTTTAGGCAATTTCCTCCCCAATTTCGAAGGATCCAGGCCAAGTTCTGATAACGCCATGATGTTTGCTCCAAAAGAACACAACAAAATAAACTAACGAATTTATAGAGTATGTATTATCTTATAATCCAAATCAATAAATAAACTATTACTCAAATTCTTCTACAGATCATCGCTTGCATAATTATTGTTTAAATCTAGTGCAAAACGCCACTGAGAAGCTGGGAATAACCCAAAAGTTTACCTTCCGCTTTAATTTCTATTTGAGATTCATTTATTATATTTGCCAGTCTATGTACTTCGCTAAAAATACTTATCGTATATGGTCTCCTCTTTGTCAGCTTTGTACCAACGTATATATTTCAACTCTTATGTCATCTACAGTGAATATACTAAATCCACTGTCAAAAGAATAAGAAAGAGCTTTTCGTATAAGTTATAAGTTTTATCTTTCATGTCGCTTTATTTTTTTGCCGAAAACAACAAAACAGATTACTTCATTGAATCGCTGTTTTCTCTCTGGCAAGATTTCGTACCAGTCCAGTATAGATTTTTTTGTTTTTTTTTATTCTCCTTCAGCCGTTTCAGAAACAAACATCGGATAAAGCGAGTACACGGCTAAAGTTAAACTGCGAGAAACCCAAACAAGCTTCATGGCCATTGTACTCTTCGCATTTGACGGGAAAGCTTTTCAAAAATAGGCACGGTAAGGGATAACAATAGGGAATCAGCTTTATAAATAAGGTATTACCAGCTGACCTTTGAAGCGCAGACTCTTGAACAAATAATATTTGAGAAAAATCATCTCATCAACATTTACCTTAGATTGAGCAACGCAAAGATTGAGAATTCGTAATACGAGGTGTGGCTATTACCTAACCGAATTGATGCTGCTACCAGCGCGCTGTGAGCGTGTCGCAGAAGTTTGAACAGATCTGTGTCTGGTGGTACTTTCCCCACCCTGAGCTCGCTGGACAAGCCAGTGGGTCGCTCAGTTTGACTGTAGCGCTCGTTTGAATTAGTCTACGCACCAGTGACGCGTCGAAAATATGTTGTGTTCAGATGGAGCAGCGGGTTAATCTCAAGTTTCTTGTTAAACTGGGGAACATTTTTACAGAAGCTTATGCAATGTTAAAAGAAGTGTGCGGGAATGAATGTTTATCCCGCACACAAGTTTTTGAATGGTTTAAACGGTTTAAAGAGGGACGTGAAACGACCGAAGATGATCCGCGACGTCAAAAACGGACGAAAACATTGAAAAAACTGATAAATTAATCCGCGAAGATCATCGTCTAAGTATCCGAGGGCTTGCTGAAATAACAGGAATCGGCAAAGAATGTGTTCGCCAGATTTTGCATAAATCGTTCAACATGCGCAAAGTTTTCGCAAAAATGGTGACAAAACTCCTCACTTCCAAGCAAAAGGAATCAAGAATGAACATTTGCGCTGACATTCTAAACAACATTGACGCTGATCTGGGCTGGTTAGACACAGTGACACTGAAGGGGGCAAGATTCGAAAATCTGGAAGCGATTAAAGCAAAAGCGACGGAGGTTCTGAACCAGCTAACAGAAGCGGACTTCCAACACTGCTGTCAGCAAAGGAAAAGTCGTATAGAGATCGCCAAGATGAAAGCGAAAAAGTTGCTACTGTAATTGGTAACGAATAAAAAGTGTTATGACAGCAGTTCGGTTATTTAATAGTCACACCTCGTACAACAAGGACACGCTCGTTTCGTCCAGTATTTCGACATAACGACAGTACAAACGGTTGTTAAAAAAATACAATCCACGTCAAATGAAAAACGTTCGTTTTCGAAGCGAACATAACCTCGAAAGTAAACGTAAACGCACTGCGATAAAGCTTCGCAATAAAAGGCATTATTACCGGCGGAATAATATTATTTTTTATACACTCCCTCAGACTGGATTCTATACGAGGGGACGCAAGAATATGCTCGAATCAGTTCGACGCTAGCCTCGCGAAATATCATCCGGTTTATAGGCCTATAAAGCGACTGCCGATATTCTCCTTCGTATTATTTCATCCGCCCTCCGTTTATTTACGGCAATAACTCTTGCACGCTGTAATAAAAAGATCCGCGCACTCAGAGCTTTTTTTTTACTAACGCGAAATTCAAGCCGCACGGTGCAATAAAATGAAATATTTATATAGTTGCAGAGATTCGTACCCTACATAAAAATTTCCATTCTGAAATGGTTTATTAAGTTTATGTCATTTTCCCCGTCAGTTTCCATAGTCTCATTATGGAAAAGAAGCTATTATTTCATGGGTAATATTTAATGGTATAATCAGTATGACTCATTTTTGCAAAAAAAAAAAACATTCAAATCGAAATAAAGAGTTAATTTGTCATCAACGAAATATGGTTTGTAAATAGGATCTTTCTGTAATGTGGATGAAAACATCCGGACATAAACCTAAATGATCCCCATTTTATGGAACGTGTCATTACTGGTGATGACACTTGGGTGTTTGAGTACGGCCCGAAAACTTCAAGCCCTCCAAGACCCAAAAAAGCAAAACTGAGCAAGTCGAAGATCAAATGCATGCTGATTTTCTTTTTTTTATAGCCAGGGAATTGTCCACAAAGATTTTGTGCCTCCAATTCAAACAGTAAATCAACACTTTTACAGAGAGGTACTTGAAAAACTTGCTCCTTCTCTTGCGCCTTGTTACACAGCCCTTTCAGTAAAAACCGGACACCCATTTCAGAGTTTTTGGCCAGTAAAAACCTTAAGTCCTTGTGACTTTTTTCTCTTCTCGAGATTGAAAAATCACCTCAAGGGACATCATATTAGGACCATAGAAAACATTCAAACGGATGTAACCGACCAGCTGAAGGCTATTCCAGTATATGAGTTCCATTACTACTATGAGGAATGGAAGATCCGTCTCCAGCGCTGTGTAGCTTTCCAAGGAAGTTATTTTGAAGGAGACAATACTAAATTGTAGTTCTATTCGAATAAAAAAAAAATAAAAAACCAGTTCCATTATTTAATTTACACACCTCGTAGATTCTGCCTGCGGAACCTGCCACTTCAGTTCATATGATATGGCAATATGAAGGCCTAATGTGATTCCAAATTTTCCAATTCCAAATGGTATTTTATAAACCAAACGCCGATAGATAGACGAAAGAGTTCCTGTAGAAGTTGTGGAATCTTATAAGAAGCACGAAACTGGATGAACTGGTGTGCCTCAGTAGGAAAGAAAATTGGACACAAGGTAAACCAATGTAAGCAGAATTGAAAGAAGAGGCTTCAAATATACAAAAGAGTTCCTATCGAAGTTGTGTTGTGGAGTCTTAAGACACGAAGCTGAACAAAGTGATGTGCCTCAATAAGAGAAAGGACTGGACACCAGAGAAACACTACTGTAGGCAGAATTGAAAGAAGAGACTTCAAGTACGAAAGAGTTCCTATCAAAGTTGTGGAGTTTTATAAGAAGGACGAAGCTGGATAAATTGGTGTGGCTCAATAACACAAAGAACTGAACACCACTTAAATAATTGTAAGCAGAATTAAAGAAGTAGCTTCAAATGGTTTGGCCATCTACTGATGATGTTCAACAAGTAATGGCCAATGCTACTATTTTTATTTTCATCCAAAAGAAATGTAATTTACCAACAATTTCCTTGAAACCAGTTCCATTATTTAATTTACACACCTCGTAGATTCTGCCTGCGGAGCCTGCCACTTCAGTTCATATGATATGGCAATATGAAGGCCTAATGTGATTCCAAATTTTCCAATTCCAAATGGTATTTTAAAAACCAAACGTCGATAGATAGACGAAAGAGTTCCTATAGAAGTTGTGGAATCTTATAAGCACGAAACTGGATAAACTGGTGTGCCTCAGTAGGAAAGAAAATTGGACACAAGGTAAACCACTGTAAGCAGAATTGAAAGAAGAGGCTTCAAATATACAAAAGAGTTCCTATCGAAGTTGTGTTGTGGAGTCTTATAAGACACGAAGCTGAACAAAGTGATGTGCCTCAATAAGAGAAAGGACTGGACACCAGAGAAACACTACTGTAGACAGAATTGAAAGAAGAGACTTCAAGTACGAAAGAGTTCCTATCAAAGTTGTGGAGTTTTATAAGAAGGACGAAGCTGGATAAATTGGTGTGGCTCAATAACACAAAGAACTGAACACCACGGAAACAATTGTAAGCAGAATTAAAGAAGTAGCTTCAAATGGTTTGGCCATCTACTGATGATGTTCAACAAGTAATGGCCAACGCTACTATTTTTATTTTCATCCAAAAGAAATGTAATTTACCAAGAATTTCCTTGACGCCTGGTATGTGCACGGTTCTTCTATGGTGTTTCTAACTTTTCAAGTGAGCTATAAAATCTGATATTGCGCGTGAAATATTGATACAACTGTAACTGAATGCGTAGGCTCAGGGGCGTATTCAAACATCCCGCTAATAAAAGTATCGAGATATCTGTTAGTGAGTATTTCACGCTGCGCGTCTGTTTTGATCATAACCTCCCCTATGGCACTCGCCCCTCGCTTTGCTTTTAATGTCTGTTTTAGACATCTTTACGACTACTATTCTCAACATCTCATTAGCGGACCGGCGAAGTTTTACGAGGCCGGTGTTAAACTCTGGCCCATTAGCACCTCGCCAGGCTTTTTGGGCGAAAAGGGATTAATCTTATAGTCCGGGAAACTTCCAAACCCAAAGGGTCTTTTATACATTGGCGGTGGATCCATCATAATCGTACCTGTGTAACGATTCACTCGTTATGGTCACGAGTCACTTTTTTCACGGATTCTATATCGAAAAATAAGAGATACGTGTCCGAGGATTTTTTTGTTTTTCACATATTTTCGATAATACAAGTGATTTTGAAAATTTGAGAATAGCAAGTTTTTTGGCTTGGAGACTCATTTTTTAAAAATGTATAACTCCGGTTCTATTTCAGCTACAGACTTCTTTTTTTTTTCATTTTAAAGCTAAAGGACTGAATTTTAGAAAAAAAAATATTTTAAATAAAAATTATTAACGTGTAGAGCTATATAAATTAATGTTTTAACAATAGTAATAATAAAGGTACCATTCTTTGAAAACATGTTTTTTTATGTAAAATTTGACGGAGAAAACGATAAACATATAAAAAAACTTGCTACGAGGTGGGGACCGTTGTTAAAAATTGATTTAAATAATTAAATCGTTAATAACAATATGAATTTGTTAATAATTTTATTTAAAATATTTTTTTTCTCAAAATTCAGTCCTTTAGCTTTAAAATGAAAAAAAAAGAAGTTTGTAGCTCAAATAGAAGACTATTGGTAGAGAAATTGTTTCAGTTGATTGTACACATGGTCACTTTCCAAATTTTTCGCATAATGACATACGGTATGGGAAGAGCACATGATACTTAATAGTTTGGTCTGTCTATTTTGATTATATATTTCATTATTCGTTAGGCGAACGCTACACGTACAATATTTATCACGATCTGGATTGGTATCCAGATCGTGATTCAAACATACCCTACACGTTTCAGTATTTATCACGTCAGTATCGTGTACCGTGCGGACGATATGGATACTAAAACAATAAGGCCTGTGTAGCTATTATTTTGGCAATATCTTTGAAGAGAAGAAAAAAACGGTGGGTGAAAAACTGGCTACAACAAAGGCAAAAATATACACTCTAATCTAAATTTATTAGATGAGCTAGTTCCTGCCAGCTCCCGAACGTTTTGATTCTACAATTTTTTTCAGTTCTTTACTGTAGTTTGATCGTAAACTTGTAATATTTTTCTTCACATCATCAATAGTTGCACCATTTTTTTATTTTTTTTGTAAATGTCCAGTAACTTGTTAAGGGCTTCAGTTTTCTTTTTTGTATTTCTATAATCATTTGATGAAGAATCCCACAATTCAGGCAGCATTTCAAAATTAAGAATAATTTTTTTTTAAATAACTTGATCTCGCGTGGATGGTTCTGGACGCATCGTCGCATAGTCCGTTATCTTCCTTATATTCCGTCGTCTCGCATAGTCCGTTGTCTTCCTGATATTCCTCCTCCTCCATTGCTGTTGCAGGTCGTACTGACATGATCTATATCAAATCCGCAACTACACGTTCAATATCACAGGCCCAAAAAAAAAGGTCTGGTTCTGGGAGACTTTTTCTTATGTATTTTGTGCCGCTGAATCCGAATTCATCATAAAAAATGGGGGTGCCTGCAGCTAATTTTGAAGATAACCTCAAAAAACTGTTGAAAACGACGTGTTTCGGTTGTAAAAGCTTGAGAACAAAAAAAAATATTTGCTTCACATCAAGAACACTTTGTTTCTACGTATTTTTGGCCTGCTGAATCCGAATTTGCTATGAAAAAAGAGATTTTGGATTTTGGAGATAACCTCAAAAAAACCGCTGAAAACGACGTTTTTTGTAATAAAAGCTTGAAATAAATGGGAATATCATTCGCGTCACATATAAAATACCGTATTCCTATGTATCTTAATTTCTTAAACCCGAATGTGTTATGAAAAATTTGGTTTAACAAGTGAATTTCAAAAATCATCCTCATGAATATGTAAAAATTGCTTTTTTTAACGGTAAAATCTTGAATAACATGGATTGAATCAGTCTAAAATCTAAGTGGAAACTCTTTAATAATCACATGAACATACTTGCATTTGTCTTTCTGGGATTCAGACTGCGAAAATAACTTGAAACAACAATCTCTGAGAGCGGAAATCTGGGAATATTCTGGGATTCAGCGGCACAAAATACATAAGAAAAGTTAGTCTCCATCCCAGAACCAGACATTTTTTTTGTGGGCATTTTTTTGGTATTCTCAAGTTTTTACAACCGAAACACGTCGTTTTCGACAGTTTTTTAAGGTTATATTAAAAATTAGTTGCGGAACCCCTATTTTTATGATGAATTCGGATTCAGCGGCCCAAAATACATTAGAAAAATTTAGTCTCCATCCCAGAACCAGACTTTTTTTATGGGCCTGTGTATTTATCGCGATCCATGGAATCACGTTCAATAAATATCACGATTCGCAGACATCGTGATATATATTGACAGTCTAGCCTACGCCTTTTAGTTGAACTGTAGCTGAAAAATTTATATGTAAATACTTCTGTACAATTAGAGCATTCCTTCTACTACCTAATCGACACTTTCCATAAATAGCAAACGTACCAGAATGACAAAAAGGCAAGAAGCGCAGCTACGGCTAGACCGTGCATTAGCGACAGCGCTGAATAAATAATATAAGAACGCACTTATTCTTTTTGTTTCCGACGTGCAGTTGTCGCGATAACAGTTTTATCGTTGAGGCAGGTTAATTATTAGCCTCAAAGTAATTGCGGCTTGAGTCACGACCGGTAGTTTTTAATTTATCGCGAATTGATCAGATGTTTGCACGACGAACGACCGTGAACGATCAAGCGACAGCCAAACTGTTGTGTCGTTCGTCATTGGTTGTAAATATGAATTATGTGATTAATTATGGTGTACTGATGGCTGAAGGAAAATGAAATTTAAAATGTATTGGATGAGTGGTAGACAACTCAAAGTTTTAGACCGAAATTTGTTCATGGGAGAACTCAGAATAAAGGGTATCCCCCATAAGTATGGTGAAATGCCCCCCCCCTTTTTTTTATTTTCTTCGCATGATGAAAGTGTTTCTTAAGGCTAATTATGATAGGTAGACCGGTAGAACCGGTAGAATTTTAGGTCCAAAAATTTTCCTCTCAGCTAGGTATGGAAAAAACCCTGTTTTTTACGTTTTATTTTTTTTCTCGGTTTTTAACTGTCGAAAAAAGTCTGATAAAATTCATGAGTACAGAAAATATGATTAGTTTTATGTAAAAAATTTTTCAAGCTCATTCAAGGTCATTATGACCTCTAAAAAAATTATTCAAACTTTAAAAATCCCATATCTTTTAACCAAAAAAAGCTTCAGGCTCAGATTTTTAATATGTTATATTTTTAACTGTTTTTTACTACCTCAAATTTTTTCAGATTTTTTTTAAGTGGTGGGTCATGCCCAAAAGTGCGAAAAATCAGTTTTTTATTATTTTTAATGAACATATTTTTCAATTGTTTGAAGTCATTTGAGTCCTTTTAGTGCAAGAAAACAATCAGGCCACTATAAAATGATGATTTTAAGCCGTTTTAAGTCGTTTCACGGACAAAAAATTGATTTTTCGCACAAAATATAAAAACTACTAGTTTGTGGATTTTTTTTTCTTATTATTTTTAGTGAACATATTTTTTAATTGTTTGAAATCATTTGAGGCATTTTAGTGCAGTTTTTTTAGTCCTTTTCAGATTTTTTTGAGTGGTGGGTCATGCCCAAAAGTGCGAAAAATCAATTTTTTG
Organism: Aromia moschata; assembly: GCA_029963805.1. Classification (NCBI taxonomy): domain Eukaryota; kingdom Metazoa; phylum Arthropoda; class Insecta; order Coleoptera; family Cerambycidae; genus Aromia; species Aromia moschata. The sequence continues at coordinate 3,151,245 of JAPWTK010000014.1, read as the reverse complement.
TCCGTGGAAACGACTTAAAACGGCTTAAAATTGATTTTTCGCACTTTTAGGCATGACCCACCACTCAAAAATATCTGAAAAAATTTGAGTTAGTTAAAAAACACTTAAAAATATAACATATTAAATATCTGAGCCTGAAGTATTTTTTTGGTTAAAAGATATGGGATTTTTAAAGTTTAAATAATTTTTTTAGAGGTTAAATTAATCATATTTTCTGTACTCATGAATTTTTATCATATCAGAAAAAAATAAAACGTAAAAAACAGGGTTTTTTCCATACCTAGCTGAGAGGAAAATTTTTTGGACCAAAATTCTGTCTACCTTTCATAATTAGCCCTAAGAAACACTTTCATCATGCGAAGAAAATAAAAAAAGGGGGGGCATTTCACCATACTCATGGGGGGATACCCTTTAAGACATTTGTAAAGAAAACATGAGATAATAAATCACAAGAAAACAAGAGACGATATAATACACAGGGTTGATAAAAAGTTTGGAAACTGTGGTCTCAGATGGAACGGGAATATCAGTTTTGGAATGAACGGAAAAATACTGCAAAAGCTCAGTAAAATTGAGACAAGCACGTTTTCGCAAAAAAAAGTCAAATTTTAATTTAAAAAAATGCATATTTTGATACGAGGTGTGTAAATTAAGTTATGGGACTTGTTTTTTTTTATTCGAATAGAATCACAATTCAGTATCTCATTCAAAATAATTTCCTTGGGAAGCCACACGGCACTGGAGACGAATCTTCCATTCCTCATAGCAGAGCTGGAACTCGTATACTGGAATAGCTTTCAGCTGGTCGGTTACAGCCGTTTGAATGTTTTCTATGGTCCCAAAATGACGTCCCTTGAGGTGATTTTTCAATCTCAGGAAGAGAAAACAGTCATAAGGACTCAAGTCAGGCGAATAAGGAGGCTGAGGAGCCACAGGAATGTTTTTACTGGCTAAAAACTCATTTACTGAAATGGCTGTGTGACAAGGTGCATTGCCGTGATACAATATCGAGTTGTTCTTGATGTTTGATCTTACACGCATGACCCTTTTTCGAAGGTTTTCAAGAACCTTTCTGTAAAAGTGCTGATTTGCTGTTTGTCCTGAAGGCACAAACTCTTTGTGGGCAATTCCCTGGCTATCAAAAAAGCAAATCAGCATGCATTGGATCTTTGACTTTTTTGGGACTTGGAGAATTTGAATTGTGCCATTTCATGCTTTGGCGCTTGGTTTCCGGGTCGTACTCAAACACCCAATTCTCATCACTAATTTGACACGTTCCATAAAATGGGAATGATTTTCAATCGATTTCAAAAAGTCAAGACACCTTTCTCTCCTGATTTCTGTCCTTTTTGTTCCTGCGAAAGATTTTTTGGAACCATTATTTCAAATATTTTTCTCATCCCCAATTCGTTAGTCAAAATCTGATGAACAGTGGTGCGATTGAAATTTAACTCTTCCCCGATCATTCTTATCGTCAACCGACTATCTGCCTTCCGACTTCTTCGACTCTCTTCCTTCTGAAAATGCTTTAAACCACGGAAAAACCTGGGCACTTGAAAACACGCTGTCTCCGTAGGCGTGCTGAAGTTTTGCAAAAGTATCCATTGCACTGTGTCCCAGGCTGAAGCAAAACTTAATAGCAGAGCGTTGCTCAAAATTAATGTCACTCATTTTTAAAACGCACTAGAAAAAACCGGTTTACGAAAACAGTCACAAAAAACAAACAAATGACTCTAACAAGTTCAAACTTGTACTGAAGGTGTTACATGTCAACCTACCGCCTTTCCAAGTCCCGTCTCCGCAGTGTTGCTTAATAGGGCGCTACGTTGCCAGTCTCATTACTTAATTTACACACCTCGTATCACCTTTCGATCGTCAACTGTTTTCGAAAGATGACGTCACCCTCAATTTTTCCAAATGGAAATCTCGTGTTTTTTTTTTAGTTTTGGTACCATTTTCATTAAAATGTTGCCACCTTGTGTTATAAAATTTTAGAGAAAATTCAGAATTAAAATAATGAGAAACAAACTTCATTATTGCTAAATATCAAGTGTAACATTAAATATAATGTCCAAAATTAGGCCAATAGTGCCCTTTTAATTTTGTCACCCATCTACAGGGTATCACCCATATACAGAATCGTAAAAGATTCAAGAGAAGAAATGACAAAAAAAAACTAAATATTTTTATTTAACCTATTTATTAACTCTAATTATAAAAATATATCTGGTCTTTAATAAATGTTCAGAGTGTGTCCCGTTGACTTTTTTGACAGTAATCAAGATTCGATTCAAATTCTTCAACCACATTATGTATCATTTCAGCGAGTATTTTTTGAATTTCGTAACTTACTCTATTTTAAAAGTCATCTATACACACACGCTATGGTTTAAATAACCCCACAAAAAGAAATCCATGGGGGTTAGGTCAGGCGATCTAGGAGGATCGAATTGAGCCCTTCGTAAATACTTCGTGTAAATATTAATTTAAGTAATTAATTTAATTTAAATAATTAAGAATGCGTTTTATATTATTTATTGTCAATTTCTGGAATTCTGGATAACTGTTGAGATTGTGTTATGTGAAATAGCCGAGAAAATAGCTGTAGAACCTCTTGTATCTGAGTGATTTTTTTAAATAAACTTTCTTTCCTTTTTTTATCGAATTTTAACTTTTGATCGGTCGCCATTTTAAAATGGCTTGATAGCATCGCACCAAAATTTAGGAGCATACTGTGTGAAAAATGTAATTGATGTCTGAACGTTTTTCTAAAAAAATCCTTTAATTTTTATCGAATTTATGCGTGAGTTTACGCCCTCACTGTATATGTAAGTCCATCAATTGTTCTACTGCGAACTGCGAACGTTTACTCGAAGGAAAAACAAGGCACGTAAACAAAACGGCCTACCGATAAGCCGAATTTAAAAAGAACTCTCGCAGCAGTGTGTTGCAACGCGATAACTTGTTTTTCGTCCGTCCTATCGGGAGAAAACAATGTAAGAAGTAAGATAAGAATTTTTAATCTGGACAAGAAACAATCGCACATTCATCATATTCAATATGAATAACATTAATAACACAGTCGAGAGAGAGAGAGAGAGACCCCGTTTATCATGCTGCTGGTTGCCATTGATTTTTTCAAAGTGACAGGCTCTATCGATCGCATTTTAATGAGCTGATTCTAGAGAGACTACTTTTCCGAGTTAATTGCTTGATTATGTTGACGCTGTGCTCCGTGATGCAACTTGGGTTCTATATTTAGAAGTTTTCATGGGAATAATGCCCTTGTTTCGGGGTGGAATCGAAGAGTTCTCGGCCAAAATTAGGAACAAGAAAGGTTGTCTGTGCAACAAATTAGGAATAGCAAAACTCTATTAATGAAAGTGTTTTAACCCGTTTCGGCCCAGAATGCCACTCGAAGCATATCGCTCTTCGGTGCCTCAGAACTTTTCCTATTCGCTACAGAAAAATTTTTAGGGGACATATTTTGAAAGATAAAGACTTGCCCTTTCCGATGGTGTCAATTAAATTTGTCTAAAAAATTGTTAAATAGGCAAAAAAACAGTATTTTTACAAAAAAAACACGATTTTTTTCGACAATTTTTTTTTAAATCAATTTTTCAAGGGATTTTGGGTCTGCCATGGACCTGGAACCTCAGTAACCTGTGGATGTTAAAGGATGCATTGTGTAAATATCGATTTTTCTCCCCTGTGCATCCAAAATGGCACCTCAACTGCAAAATTTTTGCAAAAAACTTCAAAGCCTGTTTATACGAAAATGACGCACTTTTTTAAAAAATTGCCAAGAATAAAAAGTTCTTAAACTCACTTAAAGAATATGCTTTTTTTCAGAATTTTTTGAGCGTTTTTTTTAATTTTGCACTTATCAACTTTTGCAAAATTCAAAATCTTCATCCCTTTATTAATGGGACACTGTATAAGTAAATAAGGAAAAATACAACTTTTTTATTTGACTTGAAACTTCAACACGCCTACGGAGACAGCGTTTTTTTCAAGAGCCCAGGTTTTTCGATAGTTTAAGGCATTCTCACAATCAGAAGGAAGAGAGTCGACTGAAGATGAACGACGCAACGGAAGGAACCTTCAAGAACTGATGAAAATGTCGATATAATACGGGATCTTGTGCGTTCAGATCGTTGGTTGACGACAAGAATGGTCGGGGAAGAGTTAAATTTTAATCACACCACTGTTCATCAGATTTGGACTAACGAATTGGGGATGAGAAAAATCTGCGCAAAAATGGTTCCAAAAAACCTTTTGCAGGAACAAAAGGACATCAGTAGAGAAAGGTGTCTTGACTTTTTTTAAAATTGATACCCATTAAAATGATACCCATTTTATGAAACGTGTCATTACTGGTGGTGAGGCTTGGGTGTTTGAGTACAACCCGGAAACCAAGCGCCAAAGCATGGAATGGCACACTTCAAGCTCTCCAAGATCCAGAAAAGCAATAATGAGCAAGTCGAAGATCAAATGCATGCTGATTAGCTTTTTTGATTGCGAAAGAATTGTCCACAAAGAGTTTGTGCCTCCAGGCCAAAACTGTAAATCCACATTTTACAGAGAGGTTCTTGAAAAACTTGAAAAATGGTCATGCGTGTGAGACCAGACATCAAGAACAACTGGATATTGCATCACGACAATGCGCCTTGTCACACAGACATTTCAGTAAACGAGTTTTTAGCCAGTAAAAACACTCCTGTGGCTCCTCAGCCTCCATATTCGCCTGATTTGAGTCCTTGTGACTTTTTCTCTTCCCGAGATTGAAAAATCACATCAGGGGACGTCATTTTATAACTATAGGAAATCCAAACGGCTGTAACCGACCAACTGAAGGCTATTCCAGTACCTATATGAGTTCCAGCACTGCTATGAGGAATGGAAGAACGCCCCCAGCGCTGTGTGGCTTCCCAAGGCAGTTACATATGTTGAAGGAGACAATACTGAATTCTTGTATTGAGTAATTCTATTCGAATAAAAAAAATTCAAAAATCAGTTTCATTACTTAATTTATACACCTCGTATGTATCAATTTGTTAAATAAAAGCTAACAGAGCTATTTGCGGCATCGTTATCTATTGTGCAATTATTATTTATTACCACATACGAAAGTATGTTTATTCTATTTATAAATAACTTTTACGAATCGATAGGCAATATTGGATTATTAACTTTTTATAAATCCACACATTCAAAAAAAATATCGTTTTATAATTCGTTAAACTGTGAAGTTTAATGAGGTGAGACAAAGGAAGATGCCTTTGTTCTTTTGTTTTGGGGATAGCAGACTACTACATGTTTCTGAAGATTTTAGGGGCCATTCATTAATAACGTAAGGACGATTTTGGCGATTTTTGACCCCCCTCTCCCTCCCCCTTCTCCCTCCCCCCTTCTTACGTAAGATCTCGTTATTCAGAATAATAAAATGTTAAAAAAAGGATCAGGCACACTAAAACTCACAGTTTGACGTAAATTAAAGATTTTTATTTTTTTAACAGATATTTTAGATTGTACTCTTTTATCGCTATCAGATATAGATGACTATGATATAATTATTAGACAACTATGTATTTAGTCTTTGGAATATCATTATGATAATTAAGAGTAAGTTTTTAAATAATCAAAGTGAGCAAACATAAATCAGTTCAACAATATATAAATAAACAAAAAAAATCATAATTTTCATTGTTTATAACATTTAAAAATGGATAAAAATATAACACATTTAAGATTTTAAAATTTTAATGAGCAATAAAAATTTGTAAAATAAAATGTAAACCAAATTGTACATTATAGAATGAGAAAGATATTCGGAACCCGAAATAGAACTAGATTTTTAATATTAAATTTCGACTTACAAAATATTAACGTAAGAATGGGTCTTGCCCCCTCCCCTCCTCGAGACGCTTACGTAATTAGTGAATGTCCCCTTATGGTCCAAGGAACCTCTTCAAATGATGAAGTGGTGGAAGTGGCTCTTCTCTCCCAATACCTACCTGTACTAACTCATACAAAGCCTAGGTACAAAAAGCCGTATATTCACAGCAAAATTATTTGCTGTGAATATACGGCATTTTTTTAATCAATTAAATGTAAAACGCAAAAAACGTTCTTTTCAAGTTTAGTTACTTATTGTTATTGTTATTGTTGATGGGTATTGCACCGGGCAAAGCGTGGCATAGTTACCGAGCTGTCGTTTTGGTATTAACGTCGTATACTTCATGTATCTTCACATCCTGTTTACAATTAGACCTTATCATAGAACGAGCCTTTTAACTTTTTATAAGCCTTATGGGCGGAGGAAGCACGCTGACATTTTGATAATTAAATTTCATTCCAGATTAATTTATTTTAATATTTAATTACCTCGTTTTCGCCTGACGGAACCTGACGCGTTGCGATGAAGGCACTTAATTTTTTAATTTATTATAAGCACTTGGGAACTAACTGTTTGTTGTGCGACAGGACCGTACTTAGGTCCAGTTACGACAGAAGTAACCGTTTCCATTTTCAGTAGCACCGGGTCACTAACAATAATAGTAATATTTATTAATCAAACAAATTTCATGAAGATATACATGGTGCTTCACGACGAGTGGTCTATTAAACGTTTTGGGAGAACTATAAATGATATGGGGCTGAAATTTTGTATCTAGAGATTTTCAAAGTGACTTTAAATTAGTATTAGTATCCACTTCCGGTATATCCGGAAGTGCCAGAAGGTCACCATTATTTTAGATGTGTAGAGCATCCTTAAAAGCTCCCCGATACAAATTTACAGCTTCCTCTTATTTATAGCTTTCGTAAAACGCTTAATGGGTCACTCACCGTGAAACACCCTGTATACAGGTCGAAAAGAAAAACGCTACATTCAAGCTCATGAAACAGTAAGAAATGTACGTGTAACATTCTAAAATAACAAGGCATCTAAAATTATTAAAATAACAAGCCATGAATCACACATACAAAAACATACAGCAAACACACAAATAATAACTTACAATTGGGAACGAAAGCGTTAACTAGAGAAAAAAATTATAATATTTATTTTGAAGGCCCCGGTTATAAAAAATTAGTTATAAGTGACTCTAAGGTTATATATATTTTAGACTTTTTTTCATAGAAAATAGTTGTCTGAATTGGTATTTTTTTAAATATGATCAGACAAATGTTTTTTTTAAGAATGTATTTTATGAATAATGTCAAACAGCTTAAGAAATCTACATATTGAAACAGCGGTAGCTTTTATTTATCGTAGCAAATGTAAAACTGAGTGAACCAATTGCCATGGGAAGTGGGCGTGTCGAACGTATGCATAGCCAATGACAGGCTTCGAGACATTACGTCACAGGTACCGCTATGCAATAAGATCACCGCTATCCATAATCACTCCTACTGACCATTTTGCTATCTACTAAGATCAAGGAACTGGCAGTATATTGTTATACGCACAGAAATTTCAACTGTAAACTGTCGAGATGGCAGTCGAGTCGAACCAAACAGTACAGGCTGAAATTCCACACTCTCATAAAATTTTTGTATAAACCTTTAGGTCCGGCCCTGTTTTTCAACGAAAAGTTAAAAGCATAATGGGTACTTTATAAATAAATATTACGGAGAATCTTTCGAAAAAAAGACGTGATTTGCATAATTTGATGTTATCACATGATCTTCTGTTATTTAGCGGTATCCTGGTATTAACTGGCCTGCAAACTGTAAATCGCCTTTTTTTATACTCTATGCATATACATAGCTTGCGAATCCTAATGCCGATGCCGGTCAGTTTTGATGTCTATAAATCGTGAATCTTTCATGGTATATAAAAAAATACATAAATATAATTAGCTGGTATATTATAATGGTTATACTAAAAACGCGATATAAATTATGTATAATTTGGTTTGGTTTCAGTTTGTAGGTTTTTAATGTTTGCGTAAGCATTGAGAATTAATAGTGTCCTTTTCAAAATTGTAGAAATTAATGGCTAATGATATTTCTTATGTAATAAGCCGAATCTCGCAAATTAATTCGGTGGTGTCATTTGATCCTCGTAACAAGTCAGTTAGACAATTAGTGTATAAAAACAGTTAAGCTTTGCAGAAACTGATGGAGTTAAAAGCTTGTGTTGTAGTCGATATTGTTCTTCAAACTCTAAGTAACAGTCTTCAATAGAATACCTCCATTATCCAACGAAACATTATCCGTTTCTGAAATAGGACTCCACTATAATTCGTTTTTTTTTGTTGTGTAAACACAATTTTAAGAAGTTTTTCTAGAATTTACACAAACTACTTTGATTCAGAACTTTAACATTTTTGAAGGCTGTCAATCATCAGATCCTAAAACAACAATTTTAGATATAAACCTATCAAAGACATGCATATATGACGATGTAAATTAAGTAATGAGATTGATTGATTCGAATAGAATTACAATTCAGTATTGTCTCCTTCAAAATAACTCCCATTCCTCATAGCAGTGCTGGAACTCATACAGTAAGCGGCACCCTAATGCGTACATAGCCGAACGAAGGGCAATTGATAATTTAACTTCTTTGTTCAGTAGATGTAAACATAAGGTGAGAACCAATCGCAATCCAATCGCTAGCGCAGGCGTATGAAAGGCATCCGGTTTGTCGGTAGGGCTGTTTGAGTTAAAATTTGAAATACCATTTTATATTTTATTCTGGTCTAGTGCCTGATCAGAAAAGTGCGCATCATCAATCAATATTGTCATTTGCCAATGATTTTACGTATGTGTGTAAGCTAAAACACATACGCCAGCACATCTCCTTTGAACAACTATTCGCATACTAATATAAAATATAAACTAACCAAACGACAAGTACGACAACAAACGACTAGCGTCTAGCCGGTACCAGGTCACGGGTGATCCTGGCCAATGAGAAATACCTGTGTAACGCGGTGAAGGCGGCAAACTTGAAGTCAGTAAGTCACAATTACAGGATTTACAGTTTTATTTTATTTCTCAGCAGTAAAATTGTCTAAAAGCATGCGCGTTTTTCTTTTTCGGTTTGATTGGTCGGATCGCCCCGCCCGTGACCTGGTGCTGGCTAGACGCTAGTAGTAAATTCGCCTAACTATGACATAAAAATGTATCATTTAATATGTATTTAATATCTACCTATGTACGCATTAGGCTTTTGAGGTGATTTTTCAATCTCGGGAAGACAAAAAAAAGTCACAAGGACTCAAATCAGACGAATAAGAAGGCTGTGGAGCCACAGGAATGTTTTTACTGGCTAAAAACTCGTTTACTGAAATGGCTGTGTGACAAGGCGCATTGTCGTGATGCAACATCCAGTTGTTCTCGATGTTTGGTCTCACACGCATGACCCTTTTGCGAAGATTTTCAAGAACCTCTCTGTAAAAATGTTGATTCACTGTTTGGCCTGGAGGCACAAAACCTTTGTGGACAATTCCCTGGCTATCAAAAAAGCAAATCAGCATACATTTGATCTTCGACTTGCTCAATCTTGCTTTTTTGAGTCTTGGAGAGGTCGAAGTGTGTAATTCCATGCTTTGGCGCTTGGTTTCCGGGTCGTACTCAAACACCCAAGTCTCATCACCAGTAATGACCCGTTCCATAAAATGGGGATCATTTTCAATCGAATCCAAAAAGTCAAGACACCTTTCTCTCCTCATGTGCTTTTGTTCCTGCGAAAGGTTTTTTGGAACCATTTTTGGGCAGATTTTTCTCATCCCCAATTCGTTAGTCAAAATCTTATGAACAGTGGTGTGATCTTCCCAGATCATTCTTGTCGTCAATCGACGATCTGAACGCACAAGATCCCGTATTCTATCGACATTTTCATCGGTTCTTGAAGATGAAGAATCGACACTCTTTCTTCTGATGATGCCTTAAACCACCGAAAAACCTGGGCGCTTGAAAAAACACTGTCTCCGTAAGCGTGTTGAAGATTTGCAAAAAGTATTTGTTGCGCTGTCTGTCTGTTTGAAGAAAAACCTGACGGCACACCCTTGCTCAAAATCAATGTCACTCATTTTTAAAACGCGCAAAAAAAAACGGCTTACAAAAACAGTCACAAAAAAGAACAATCAAATAGTCATTTGATTGTTCTTTTTTTGTGACAATTTCAAACTTGTACTGAAGGTGAATTGCATGTTAACCTACCGCCCTTCCAAGTCCCGTATCCGCAGTGTTGCTAGATTTGGCGCTACGTTGCCAGTCTCATTACTTCATTTACACACCTCGTATAAAGCTCGTATACTGCTAAAAAGACGAAGAACTGAAGAAATAAACCGTATGTTGATATTTATGAACGTAGTTTTTTATTTTGCATTTGAAAATGGAAAAATCTACTGGGTGATTCATTAAAAAAATAAATTGGCATTTTCTGTGAACCCATAAATAAAAAATTAAAACAAATGAATTCGTATCTAAAATAACAAATTTATTCGACCGTTCCGGGACTTTGTACTATCCCTGTATATTAAATTACTCTCCGACGACCTAAATAAAATTAATGCGTGCGAACGCAAAACTTTCGCGTTTCAGCAAAGCAGGAAAATTGCTAACAATCCTTCCGTGCGCGACCAGTAAATAATGCATTTTTAATGCATGCGTACGCGTGCCAAAAGACACAACACCGCGATTATTATCCCCTAGCCTATGTACAGTCATGGACAAAAGTTTGAATACATCAGGCTATTTAGAACATTTTATTTAAAAACACAGATACAAGTAGTTGTATCCTAATGAAACTTTAGGAATGGGAACTGTATAAAGAATTGCGTTTAATTATTTGTTAGTTACCGCAATTTTTCCAACAGTTGCAGAAAAAGTTCATTGCCCATCCAAATGTTAATAAAATTTCGGGTCAAAAGTTTTAATACACGCTAGTAGATGGTGCAGTTTTAAAAGAATTACAGTCGTTAGCTGGGATCCAGCTAACCTCACATGTAGAAATAGCCTAAAAAGAGTGTGTATCTACTGACGCGTATTTGGAGGCTTGGAAGTGCTTGGAAGGAACTATTTTCAGAAAATGGCTCCAAAAAAGAGAAGAACTTTGTTGAAGAGAGAAAAATTATTTTGCGTTATTTAAATTTAAAAACTTGAAAAATTAAAATTTTTATTTATAAATTAGGTGTGGGCGTCGACTTTTTACTTTCAACAGGACCACGGCCCCAAACATACTGCTAATATTGTACGGCAGTGGTTAATTTACAATATTCCACAAATCTCGGACCTTAACCCAATGAACACGTTTGGATAGAATTAAAGAATCGTTTAAACGAACATGCAATTACAAGTAAGAAGGACCTCGAAGAAAAACTGAAGGAAGAGTGGAATAATATTTCTGTGCTGGAGTTCACTCGTAAGCTAATGTCTTCCATGCCTAGACGATTACATACAAGCAGTCATCAAACAAAAAGGATTAGCAATTAAATACTAGTTAGTGTATTCAAACTTTTGACCCAGAGTTTTATGGACTTTTGAGTAGACAATCAACTTTTTCTACAACTGCCTGAAAGATTGCAGTAATTTATGAATTAAACATGCAGTTCTTTATACAGTTTCCATTTATGTAGTTTTATTAGGATACAACTACTTGTATCTGAGTTTTTAAATAAAATGTTCTAAACCGCTTGGTGTATTTAAACTTTTGTCCGTCACTGTACATCGCGACTACGTAGGCAGTTTATTATGCCGTCATCCTGGCACTTAACCCATATCAAAATAACTCTTCTAATTGGGCTGGTAAACAAGAGTTAACAGGCTATTTTTTTTTCGTACATAAGCTGTTACCTCTTGAGACGAATGTTCGTCGTTTTGACTTCGTACAAACGTACAGAGGGCTTCGGACAAACATGGTTTTAGCATTAAACGGCTCTCAAGTAAACATGGATATCTGTTCATCGGATGCAAACCTTAACTTTTTTGTCTCATCACATGTTCGATAAAATAGGGATTATTTTCGTTCAATTCCAAAAAGTCAAGACACTTTTCTCTCCTGATGTCCTTTTGTTCCTGCGAAAGGTTTTTTGGAACCATTTTGCGCAGATTTTTCTCACCTCCAATTCGTTAGTGAAAATCTGATGAACAGTGGTGTGATACAAATTTAACTCTTCCTCGATCATTCTTGTCGTTAACCGACGATCTGAACGCACAACATCCCATATTCTATCGACATTTTCATCGGTTCTTGAAGATGAAGGCCTTCCGCTGCGTGGTTGATCTTCAGTCGACTCTCTTCCTTCTGAGAATGCCTTAAACCACCGAAGAACCTGGGCTCTTGAAAAAACAATGTCTCCGTAAGCGTGTTGAAGTTTTGCAAAAGTATCCGTTGCGCTGTGTCCAAGTCCCAAGCAAAATCTGATAGCACACCCTTACTCAAAATTAATGTCACTCATTTTTAAAAAAGCACTAGAAAAAAATGGTTTACGAAAACGGTCACAAAGAACAAACAAATGACTCTAACAAGTTCAAACTTGTACTAAAGGTTCATTACATGTTAACCTACCGCCCTGCCAAGTCCCGTCCCCGCAGTGTTGCTAGATCGGGCGCTACGTTGCCAGTCTTATTACTTAATTTACACACCTCGTATTTGAATACAGTGCAATTTTCGTTTAAATAATAATTATCTGACAAAAAAGGCACACCGTACTTCACTGTCTTTGTCTATCATACCAGTGCAAATATCCCATGAACAGACCCTGGGACCTGTTCAGTCCCAGGACCAACCGCGCATGCGCCTGTTGGAAATTATGAATGAAACAATCCATCCAAACAAACTGTTCAAGGTTAATACCACGTTTATCCGAAGTTTGGTTATTATATCATAAGAGAAAAAAAATCGTCAAAGTATGCCGTTTAATCGACTGGAATTATTATCCCTCAGAACTATCAAGTTCTGAAATATTTATTATTCAAAAAATTAAAGTATCATAATATTTTTTTAGATAATTTAATTCTCTTTAATTAGACCTATTTTCGAGTACTGTGCGATGATTTTTCGCCGTTATCGTCGTTAAAGGCAAAAAAGTCATTTTTGATTTTTGTAAATTTTGTAAATTTTGCTCTTTGTGGTTATTGTCAGTAGTTCAGTTGTGTAATGAGCGGTGTTGGGCTGCAACTGACAAGCTGATATCACCTTGACACAGAAGTGTTTCTTCAACAAACTCAATGAATCCAGCTCGCAACACCGCTGCCAACTTTTTGGAATTTGATGCCTTTTTGAAATACCAATATTTAATCACAATTGATACGATACGTCGATACGTCTTCAGATTAACCTAGAAGACGTAATTACGGACATTTTACGGTAATCAATTACTCGAAAAATAATGAACGTACAGAAAATTAAAGTAGGCTTTTGAAAACTACAAAGTATCCTTTACAAGCTGTAATGATTGGTTTTTGGTAAAAAAAAATTCGAAGCGAAATTGTTGATTGAAAAAGAGGTAAAAAATTGCACAGTTAGGGATATTTGCATAACTTGGCATAACTTTGCAAATAATAGATAGACCAAGGATATTCACTGCAACTTTTTAACCTTAAAGTACCCCAAAAAAATCCTGATAGTTTCAAAGCGCTGCGATTTTTTGTGTTAAAAATCAATGTAAGGATCGGTTTTTCACTTTTTTATTCATTTTTTTAAGTTAAAAAACAATAGTAATAATCCATATTTCTTAGCAATGATCCATATTTTCATTATCATCAAAAAACGTTAATTATTGGAAATAAAAAAAATTTGAAAGAATAATCCTTACTTTTTTCATTTCAGTGAACTTACTTTTTAGGGCATTAGCGTTGCGCCCATGACTCAGTCCGTAAATAACGTTGCACATAAATTAAAACACAAGCCAGATGTGACTGCATATGTTCAGTGTTTTTATTCGCCTCTAAACATTTTCGAAAACAACGCTATCGCTGTTATTCTTGTTTAAGGAGGCCGTTTCTCTATTTTATTATTATCTTATAACGAACGTAAAAAAGGAAGCACTTAGCGCGTTCGTTGCTGCTCGGCTCTCGTTCGGAGACACGACAATAAATCCGCTTCTTCTTTTACACATGTGTATGTGTGTATCGGCAGAAGTAAATTTTGCTCTTTGTGGTTATTGTCAGTAGTTCAGTTGTGTAATGAGCGGTGTTGGGCTGCAACTGACAAGCTGATATCACCTTGACACATAAGTATTTCTTCAACAAACTCAATGAATCCAGCTCGCAACACCGCTAGCTAAAGCCACATCCAGACGATATAGCCAACGTTGGTAACTGGTGAATAAAAACTGGAGACCAAATTTACCAAACGTTAGGCACATGTTATTGAGGGTGCAGGGCTGCAACCAAGACAGGCTAATATCACCTTGACACAGAAGTATTTCTTCAACAAACTCAATGCATCCAGCTCGCAACACCGCTGCCTAAGATCGCATCCAGACGATATAGCCAACGTTGGTAACTGGTAAATAAAAACTGGAGACCAAATTTACCAAACGTTAGGCACATGTTATTGAGGGGTGCAGGGCTGCAACCAAGACAGGCTAATATCACCTTGACACAGAAGTATTTCTTCAACAAACTCAATGCATCCAGCTCGCAACACCGCTGCCTAAGACCGCATCCAGACGATATAGCCAACGTTGGTAACTGGTGAATAAAAACTGGAGACCAAATTTACCAAAAGTTAGGCACATGTTATTGAGGGGTGCAGGGCTGCAACCAAGACAGGCTAATATCACCTTGACACAGAAGTATTTCTTCAACAAACTCAATGAATCCAGCTCGCCACACCGCTGTGTAAGGCCGCATCCAGACGATATAGCCAACGTTGGTAACTGGTGAATAAAAATTGGAGATCAAATTTACCAAACGTTAGGCACATGGTATTGAGGGGGGTAGGGCTGCAACCAAGACAGGCTGATATCACCTTGACACATAAGTATTTCTTCAACAAACTCAATGCATCCAGCTCGTAACACCGCTGCCTAAGGCCGCATCCAGACGATATAGCCAACGTTGGTAAATGGTGAATAAAAATTGGAGACCAAATTTACCAAACGTTAGGCACATGGTATTGAGGGGTGTGGGGCTGCAACCAAGACAGGCTGATATCACCTTGACACAGAAGTATTTCTTCAACAAACTCAATGCATCCAGCTCACAACACCGCTGCCTAAGACCGCATCCAGACGATATAGCCAACGTTGGTAACTGGTGAATAAAAACTGGAGACTAAATTTACCAAACGTTAGGCACATGTTATTGAGGGGTGCAGGGCTGCAACCAAGACAGGCTAATATCACCTTGACACAGAAGTATTTATTCAACAAACTCAATGCATCCAGCTCGCAACACCGCTGCCTAAGACCGCATCCAGACGATATAGCCAACGTTGGTAACTGGTGAATAAAAATTGGAGACCAAATTTACCAAACGTTAGGCACATGGTATTGAGGGGGGTAGGGCTGCAACCAAGACAGGCTAATATCACCTTGACACAGAAGTATTTCTTCAACAAACTCAATGAATCCAGCTCGCCACACCGCTGCGTAAGGCCCGCCACATCCAGACGATATAGCCAACGTTGGTAACTGGTGAATAAAAATGGAGACCAAATTTACCAAACGTTAGGCACATGGTATTGAGGGGTGTAGGGCTGGAACCAAGACAGGCTGATATCACCTTGACACAGAAGTATTTCTTCAACAAAATCAATGCATCCAGCTCGCAACACCGCTGCCTAAGGCCGCATCCAGACGATATAGCCAACGTTGGTAAATGGTGAATAAAAATTGGAGACCAAATTTACCAAATGTTAGGCATGTCTGACCATTTGCCCTTTTCATGTCCACGTGGTTAGATGTGTTTGTCAAACTTCAATAGCAAAAAAGTTCTATCAATCATATAGCCAATATTCGTCCAGTGATATTTTTTTATGTCTATCGAAGCATCGCCAACAGTATTTCTGTTTTTATGACTGCTATATTTCGGATCACAAATGACGGGAAATTTTTCGCAAAGACTGAGGGACCTCAAAATCAACTGATTACTCCATTCGGTTGATTCTGGTGAAATGTTTATCTGTAATGACTGTAACAAGTTCAAACTTGTACTGAAGATGCATTACATGTTAACCTACCGCCCTTCCAGGTCCCGACTCCACAGTGTTGCTAGGTCTGGCGCTACGTTGCCACCTCGTATGTATGTACGTTCATTTTATTTTAATTTATTATAGGCATAGGGGTCCTATGGAAGTGCATTAAAATTTGTTACTCTACCACTTCAAAATCCATGGGAGACCTCGGTATCAGTATATTTAAAAAAAAAAATCAATCTAAAAACTCAACGATATGTTATGCTTTCAGTCCACTCATTAAGATTGATGTGTTTTCTGACCCAAATTAATGCACATTTATTTGTAGCGAACGGAATACGATCCGAGTTGACGTTGTTAATTTCATTTGTGCGAAAAATATCAATATAGTTCGTTGAACCCGTATGGCGAGTTCACGTTTGCTCAAATGGGTTATTGTCGGGTTGTACGTCCATTGTCGCGATACTAATACGCGAAATTAATTTTTGAAGAAAGTCGTAAGGGGTTGGGTTACCGACCAAATTAAGTGTTCTGGTGAAACGTGATACTACAAAAATGATCCGAGTTCGATAACCCGGACATCGACTATACAGGGCCGATAAAAACTGTAGAAACGATGTTATAGGGTATCCAGTTTTGGTATGTTAAACCTGGTTAGACGTATTTTTGTAATTTTTTGTTATTTAATTTTTTTAGTTAATTTTTATGTATTTATTGTTAATTAATAGTAATTATTTTTTTGTAAATTAAGTAATGAGACTGACAATGTAGTGCCCGATCCAGCAATACTGCGGACTTGGAAGGACGGTAGGTTAACATATAATGCACCTTCAGTACAAGTTTGAACTTGTTAGAGTCATTTGTTTGTGACTGTTTTCGTAAACCGTTTTTTTTCTAGTACGTTTTAAAAATGCTTTTGCTTGAACACAGCGCAATCAGGAGAGAAGGGTGTCTTGTTTTTGGAATCGATTGAAAATGATCCCCATTTTATGGAACGTGTCATTACTGGTGATGAGACTTGGGTGATTGAGTACGACCCGAAAACCAAGCACCAAAGCATAGAATGGCACACTTCAAGCTCTCCAAGGCCTAAAAAAGCAATAATGAGCAAGTCGAATATCAAATGAATGCTGATTTGCGTTTTTGATAGCCAGGGAATTGTCCACAAAGAGTTTGTGCCTCCAGGCCAAACAGTAAATCAACACTTTTACAGAGAGGTTCTTGAAAAACTTCGAAAAAGGGTCATACGTGTGAAACCAAACATCAAGAACAACTGGATGTTGCATCACGACAATGAGCCTTGTCACACAGCCATTTCAGTAAACGAGTTTTTAGCTAGTAAAAATATTCCCTGTTTCGCCTGACTTGCGACCTTGTGACTTTTTTCTCTTCCTGAGATTGAAAAATCACTTCAAAGGACGTCATTTTGGGACCATAGAAAACATTCAAACGGCTATAACCGACCAGCTTAAGGCTATTCCAGAATATGAGTTCCAGTACTGCTATGAGGAATGGAAGAACCGTCTCCAGCGCTGCGCGGCTTCCCAATGAAGTTATTTTGAAGGACATAATATTGAATTGTAATTCTATTCGAATAAAAAAAATTAAAAAAACCAGCCTCATTACTTAATTTACACACCTCGTATATTAAATAAATAAAACACGTAAATGTGCCGTGGGACATAGGCGTACACATCGTAACAAATATTAAATATAAATAAATATAATCAGTGTTGTATACCGGGCGGTACAAAAGTATCAAATAATGGCTTTAACTTTGTTATTTGCAAAGTTAAAAAAAAGTTGAATATAAAAGTTATTTCGTTCATTACCATGTATGTTTTAAGTTTTTTAGTTTGTTGATATCTTCTTTTGTTTTGTTCCTATGACAACCAATTTTTTTTAAATGGCACCCCTACTTTTTTTTCGTTATGAAAAAAGCATATTTTTCTCTATTCAGTCACAAAATTTTGCAATTTTTGAAAAAAAAATAAGCGAGAAAAAATTATTTATTACTATTCACTCACAATTAATTAATTAATTTCACAAAACTAAAATTTAGATCAAATTAAATTTAAAGAGTAACAAAGGTAGACTGAATATTAAAAAAAAACAGCGATACTAAATCAGATGTTCAAACTGAGCTCCGTTGACGGCCAAGCAATGACCTAAACGCTATTTAAATTCTACTGTAGTAGCTCTGTGTAACACCTCTGCAGGTATTCTGCGCATTTCAGCAGTTATTCGCACCTTTAAGACCTCCAGATTACGAGGTCTTTGTTTGAACACACTATTTTTAACATGACCCCACAGGAAAAAATCTAAGGGCGTCAAATCCTGAGATCTGGCAGGCCACTCAATAGATCTTCTTCTGCCGATCCACCTGTTTCGAAAAACATGATTTAAGTACTGTCTAACATGTACCACAAAATGTGGAGGAGCTCCATCTTGTTGGAAGAAAATTCTATTGTCAATACCTCCATTTTCACCCGGGAATAAGGCTGTGATCGCAGGTATGACCTGAGTTTGTAGCGGTTGAAGATATCGATCAGTGGTAAGGGTTCCATCAAGAAAAAATGGGCCTATGATATGTCCTCTTATAGCCTGCCCACACATTTACTTTTTGCGGATATTGTGTGTGTACTTCTTGCACCCAGTGTGGGTTCGCTCTCGCCCAATACCGACAATTATGACGATTTAATGTGCCGTTTAGCATAAAGGTCGCTTCATCTAAAAATACAATATTTGAAGCAATATTCTCATCGGCAAAACTATATCGTTCCATGGTGTACTCACAGAAATCCATCCGTATATCAAAATCATCTTCATTCAATTCATGTATTAACTGAAGGGTGAATTTTTTCTTTTTTTAAAATTCTAAGCACAGAAACATGGCTAATTTCTAAATTGTCTGCGACTTCCCTCGTTGACACTTGTGGCGTTTCTTCAATTGTCAAGAGAACATTTAACGCTTTTTCCTCACTTGTTGCCGATTTTGGTCGGCCAATTCTTTTCACGTCTTTAACGTTACCAGTTTCTCGAAATTTTTTAATTGGTTGACAGACTGTTCCTTGAAATACAGGTAAATTCCGTTGAATACAGTACACACTTCGCTTTGAGTCCTCTTCCTATTTCCGTACCCATAAATCATTAATATTCCAATACGTTGTCTCTCACTCAAATGTGCCATGTCTTCAAATTTAACAATTTGCAAGAATGTCAAACAAAAACTTTGCTTTAAACCGACAATAATTATTTATTCTTTATTTGTATTAATTTAAATGTCAAATTTACATGTCATTCTTTAGCGAAAGTAATGTTTCTGTTTTAAAACTGCATGACTTTTTCCCTTATTAGAGGTGACGAGTGAATCGTAATAAATATTTTTTTTTTCAAAAATTGCAAAATTTTGAGAATAATATGCTTTTTTCGTAACAAAAACAAAAGGTATGGGTGCCATTTAAAAAAAATTGGTTGCCATAGGAACAAAACAAAAGAAGATATCAACAAACTAAAAAACTTAAAACATACGTGGTAATGAAGAAAATAACTTTTATATTGAACTTTTTTTTGACTTTGCAAATAACAAAATTAAAGCCATTATTGATACTTTTGTACCACCATGTATAATATTTCCTATTATTCAAGGAATTCAGTTTCTATTGATTTTTACTATTTGGTTAATTTGTAAATAAAATTACGATACCTAACCTTGTATTTCGACAAACTCCAACATTTCAGCTTAGAATGGACCGAGTAACAATAAAATTGATAAAAATCAGCTGGCCCAGAACGAAATATGGATCACTCCTGCCGGCAAAGGGGCCGATAAAACATAAAAAATCTCTCTCTCCGCTAAGTTGCCACTACCCCGATTTCCTGGGGGTTTTAAGGAATGCAAAAGTTTGAAATACGGCTCGTGTAAAAATTTGAAGATTTACGACGTGGCCTTTGACCGACATCGCGAGCAGGCGAGGGCCGAACCGAGAGGGTTGAAGGAAAGAACGTTGGAGTGACGGTGCGGGGTAAAAACTGATTTGTGAACTCAAAAAAGAAGAAATGATCGCACTGATTATATAATGTTATTAATAGTTTCAAGAAATGCCCGAATCAAAACCTAATATAGAGGGTGTCTATTTTTACTTATGTACTAGTGATGGGAATCGAAAGCAAAAATATCGATACTCGGTATTGCAAGTATTTTGAATTTTTCGATACCCGCGTATCGATACATCTATCAAAATTAATCGATATATTGGTAATCAAATGAATACTTTTCCAAAATTTGAACATTTAGAATAATTCAATGTGGATATAAAGTTAAAAAATTATTTGATGAGCAGGAAAATAATCCAAAGTTTAACGAACGATTTATTTTTATTTTTTTATTATTCATTAAAACGGATAAAAGAATTGCTCTGGAATGAACATTCTGAAATAAATTAAAAATTCGAATTTCTCTCAACATCAAGCGAGATCAACAAAAAATCAAAATACCCATTTCTTTGGTTTTTTTTGATCAATAACATAAATTTAAAAAAAACATTTCGATTAATCGTACGCATAAAAAAAAAAGAAAAGTAAACACTATAGAAAGAATGGTAAACTGACTCTCGAAAAAGATTGTTTTCATTCAATTTTTACTGATTTAATGGTAAAAATTCAATGAAAACTCCCTCCATCGTCATACTATTACTATTTATTAATGCTTACATATCTTTTTTTCCGTGCATCACAAATATTGTCCCTAATAATAAGCGTTTTCTCATTTTGCTAAAAATGGAACAATCTTTTTATAAACAAGTTTTTCTAACAGTTTTTCAAAAACTAACACACATATAAAGTTATAATAACAGTTTTTTTTGCAAATGTATTTCACTCATTTTGAGTGAAAATTCCAAATTTCTTCAGATCGTTGCTAAAACAAATTTACCATTAGCAGAAAAGTGTACAGAGAGTTAGGTTAAGAGATGGCCTGTGCTGTATACACATACTCTTGCCAACATTAAAGCAAAGACAGAGAGTTCGGTTAGGTTAAACACTTACTTGATGTTCATCGAAGTTTTTGCAAAAAAATCCCGCAACAAACAACAGAAATTCACTCTTGTACGATTGTTTTGGCAACTAACAACACAGGGCGAACACACGTTTTTTTACCGGGTAAAAATGTTCCGATACTTATTCGGTATCGCAACGAAAATATCTATATTTTAGAATATCGCTCGAGAGAATTATCGATGCCAAAAACTCGATGTATTACAAACGAAATATCGATACTTCGATATATCGGATCGGTATCGCCCATCCCTATTATGTACATGGTTATTTTAAACTTATTGCATTTATTACAACGGACAGTAAGACAAAAAAATTAAAGACAAAAACTGTAGGGGTATCCTAAGTCGTCTGAAAATGTTACATAACTCAACAAATAAACATCACAGAGTAAAGCACGCAAACCTGGTAATTTTTAATAGAACACCCTGTATATTTTTATAAGATTAAATAGGTATTTTTGTTCTTAATTCAATACATATGATGTTCCATAAAAGAATAATAAACAGCTACTATATTTGTGTTTCAATTGTTTTTCTGACAACATATTCTGAAATTTCAGAAAAAAATTAGTTAACCCTGTAAAAATTATTTTCGTAGCCCAAAAAATAATGGAGAAAATGGGGCGGAAATTCCCACGAACCCACCCTGTCCTTGGTCCGGACTGTAGCGACTTTAACACCTAACAATTTGCCTTTTTTTTCAGATCTTCCAGATGACCGAAATCATATAAACCGTCATTTTTTTTTTTTATTTGAAAAAAATTCGAGTGACCAAAGAAAACGTAACGACAACGTAAAAATAAAAAAAAAATTGTAGGTACTCTAAACGTGGGGATAAATATAGATACGTACGAAATTTCAAAACGATGTTTTGATTCCTTCTCCAAAAAAATAATGTTTAAAAAAAATGTTTTCCATTGTCATGGTCTATTTTTTTTCTCATTTTGTCAAAGATTATGAGCTTTTTGGAGCAAAAAACGTGATCCTTTAATTTTTTTCAAAAATTCAATCGAGTAAAACAAAAAAACGGCTGGCTGGTTTGAATTGAATCTGTAGGGTTTTTCTGGGTATATTGAACTGTAAAAGGCACACTTAACATCAGTGGTTTCCTCGATATTTTTTATTCAGCGCTTGATTTTCCGAAAAAACACCAAAAGCTCTTTTTTTAATTGCTTTTTCAAATTCATGTGAAGAATGAAAAAAAAATCGAAGAACCAATGGCTAATTCTTGTAGAGAATTTATTCAAGTTCTCGAAACCCACCTTTAAATTTTTGTGCGATCATTGGTTGCTGAGATATCGATAATCAAACACAAAATGATCCTTTTCCATTCAAAGACCGATATCCCGGCGAGAAATGATCGTATCAAAGTGTTTAAAAAAAGGAATTAAGCTGAATAAACAAGTTATCTTTTCAATATGGTGGTTATGTCAAAAAAAATTTTTTCATGTTCGGAGACTACAAAAAAAGAACCAAAAAAATTTCGAAAAATTTTTGCCAGTGGTTTTCTTAGGATTACTCGAAAATCGCTGACGCTAAAAAATTTCGAAGTTCAGATCCAAAAACTAGATACTTGGAGCTACAATTACCTTTTTTTAAATTTTCTGTGCGACCATTCTACTCCAAGTTACGGCCTGTTGAGAATCACCTAAAAATTTGGATTTTTTTTTTGATCCCATGATTTTGATTTGTTTTAATTCAAAAATCTTTTTAAAAATACACTCCCAGCTCTATTTCATTCTACCGTTACACCCATCGCAGTACATTTGATCGCGAATCACCCTGTATAAAGCAATAATCCCTAGTACGACATCTAAAGTTACCAAACCAGTGAAAACAAACACACCTGACAAAGAAACGCAACATACGCCCAGTACAAACATGACGAGGCCGAAAAAAATCTTCCCCCTCTTGAACGGTGTTTACCCTTTACACAAAGACCGTCTTAGACGGCGACTAACTCGAATTACAACGGTAAACATGATCGCGAACGTCTTCAGCCGCACCAGGCCAACATTTCGTCCTGTACAGGGTGTTTCATAACGAACGAGCCATATTGTAATGGTAGTTTCTTTGAGACAAAGTAAGTCGACCTCACTTAGTACCACAAGTTGCCTTAGTACAAAACTAAATAATAACGGAGATACAGGGTGTCAAAGTTGAAAATTATTTTTTATACAGGGTGATTTCTCAGTTGAGGTATGTTTTTTAACAGCGTAAAGTGGGGCCGATTCCCGAAAAGCTGGCCAAAAAAATGGTTGTAATTTATTTGATTTGAAGTAAGTACTTACTCTATTTCCATTCTAAATTGAAAATAGGTAGAAAAAAAGCAAGGTTGTCAGATATACTTTCTAAAATTGCTAAGCTCACTATACAAGTATACTTCATACTTCAGTAAACTGTTAGTTCGTGACGTTCTTAGAAAGCTAGTTTGGAATTATTTAAAAAAAATACATAGATATAAATTTATTAGTTTTATTATTTTATATTAGCATTAAAATAAAGCGTTAAAAATTGCTGGAAAAAAATAATTATAAATTCAAACAACTTTATGTATATTACTATACTTAAGAAAATTTTGAAGAGCCGGCAACGGCGGCTCAGGCGGCTGGCCGCACAGAATAAAACCACTGGCGGTAACACCGGTCAACGAGATTATTAGACTACTTTGCATTTAATACATTGCTAATACTTCTTCGGTCCACTGTGCCATAAAATTTTTACGACGTCGTTAAAATGATTTACGACTTTAGGCACTCAACTTGTTTAAGACGCCAGTGACGTGTATTTCAGCTAGGTTTATTAACACAGACAATTTTTTGAGATTGTCTGGCTAAATGAGCATTATTTACAGCAAATTATATTACAAATATTAAGGGTTTTGTATGCAGGCTAATTTTAATCTCCTATATTGATTTGAATGAAAAAAATTGTTTCACAATTTTCGAATTTATAAAAGATATATGCACGCCCATGGAATCATAAAGTTGCACCGCTTTTTTTGTTCCCCAGGCGTATATATCATTTTCAATTAAAATTAGAAGGACTATACATAGATATATATATATAGTGTAATGTGTAATATTTGTACAAAATTCAACATAAAATCAATAAAAATTACGATTTATAGATATGCTTTTTAGTATTTTATAGCCGCCATTTTGTTTTTTTTTTTTTATTTTGAAATTCGTTATCAGCCACCCCAAAAACCCCTAAATACCAAGTTTCAAGTAAATATCTTGATTTTTCGACTTTTTGGCCAGCTTTTCGGGAATCGACCCGAATGTGTTTTGAACTTACCTTTCCGTTTGTTTTGAATAGTTCTACACGCTATTTAAAACTATGATTCGCCCTGTAATTTAGGAATTTTAGGAATCGCCCTGTATAAAACATAATTTTCAAATCTGACGCCCTGAATCTCCGTTATTATTGACTTTTATGCCAAGACAACTTGGATTACATCGTCTTCTTTTGTCTACTTTTACAGTATGGGCCATCCATTACTAAACACTCTGTATTTTGGGACGGGACCCTATAATTTCGCAGGTGTCGCACCCGGTGAATAGAATACCCGATTTCACCACCGACGGCACTCCTCTCTCCCCCCTCTCTCCCCCTCTCTCCCCCCTCCCTCCCCCATGGGAGCCGAACAAAAAAAATCACCTTCGCTGTTTGGGTTTCTTTTAAATATTGATTATCGTGGCAACTCGAGTCATGTCAATCACTGCGAAGACAGTATCGATGTAAGCCAAGCGGGAGGTGCTAGAAACGTCTGTTAAAGTCTAACATACCTACTAGTTTTTTTAGATCCAATACACTTGAATTAGGGGAGCAAAATGGATCATCAAAAATAAAATGCCTATTGTTTTTTCTTATTTTGGTACAGAAATCAGACGGTCATATTTTTTTAAAAACCCTGATTTTTTTACGGATTCGGAAAAAAAAATTTCTGTTCGCGTTCCGCCGCTGCGTAGAGGGCATAGGGTGTATAGAGGTGGGGGTATGTACCGTTGTGCGCATGTCATAAATAAAATCTAAAAATGGATTCGTTGCAAGGTTGAAAACCAGATATATTATCTAGCCGATCTTTGCAGATAAAGCTGAAACGGAAAGGCTTGCCAGAACTATTCTAAACTTAAATATTGTGCCGATAGTGTTTTGTAAAAAAGAAATAGAATAATAGAACATTCGGTCAAGACTTATGAAAGAGATTTATGAAAATTTGGAAAGATTTGGATTGTAGTAAAAAATGGTTTCTTGATTATTATTTGGTGGTAAAAAAATTATGGATAAGTTGACTTAAAGGACATAGCATGAAGAACCCACATCTTGTAATTCCCTAGTTTTTCGTGGATTGATTAGTACTAATTGTAAGTTGGACAATGCTCTAAAAGACCATTTGGAAAAAGCAGCTGTTTTCAAAGGTACTTCAAAAATAATACAAAATACAATTTGTGTATTTTATTATTAATGTCTTATATCTATTATATACCAGGTGTGTAAATTAAGTAATAAGAATGATTTTTTAAATGTTTTTATTCGAATAAAATTACAATTCAGTATTGTCTCCTTCAAAATAACTTCCTTGGGAAGCCACACGGCGCTGGAAACGGTTCTTTTCCTCATAGCAGTGCTGGAACTCATATACTGGAATAGCCTTCAGCTGGTCGGTTACAGCCGTTTGAATGTTTTCTATGGTCGCAAAATGACGTCCCTTGAGGTTATTTTTCAATCTCGGGAAGAGAAAAATTCACAAGGACTCAAGTCAGGTGAATAAAGAGGCTAATGAGCCACAGGAATGTTTTTACTGTCTAAAAACTCGTTTACTGAAATGGCTGTGTGACAAGGCGCATTGTCGTGATGCAACATCCAGTTGTTCTTGATGTTTGGTCTCACACGTATGACCCGTTTTCGAAGTTTTTCAAGAACCTCTCTGTAAAAGTGTTGATTTACTGTTTGGCCTGGTGACACAAATTCTTTGTGAGCAATTCCTTGGCAATCAAAAAAGCCATCATCTTGAATCGACTCTTTTCCTTCTGAAAATGCCTTAAACCACTGAAAAGCATGGGTTCTTGAAAAAGCACTGACTCCGTAGACGTGTTGAAGTTTTGCAAAGGTATCCGTTGCGCTGTGTCCAAGTCTGAAGAAAACCTGAGAGCACACCGTTGTTCAAAATTAATGTCAATCATTTTTAAAACGCACTAGAAAAAACCGGTTTACGAAAGCAGTCACAAAGAACAAACGACTCTAACAAGTTCAAACTTGTACTGAAGGTAGGTGCATTACATGTTAACCTACCGCTCTTCCAAGTCCCATCTCCGCAGTGTTGCTAGATCGGGCGCTACGTTGCCAGTCTCATTACATAATTTACACACCTCGTACATAACTGGAGTTGTTTCCAGAAAAAAATGTTTCTTTTTTGCACCCTGTATACTTTTTTCTAGTTTTTAATGTTTAGTTTTTTTTAATTCTATATAAAGGTTTGTCATTAAAACTATTTCACCTTGTTTTTTTTTGTAATGGCGCAAATCGACGATAATAAAGTAGATTATAAATTTATGGGATCTAGCCTGTTCCATGAAAACACAGCAAACTCCTGTTCGACTAACATCGATGGTGATGTGTCAAACAGGTAGACGCTATAATATTAATTTAATACTTCGTATCCAACAGGTACTCAAAAAACCGGTTCCATAGGATGGGACTACCGGTATTAACATTAATCTACCGCGGAAGATACAAAACGTAAAAAAAAAAGAGGGACTTGGACGGGTTGTATGAAAGATGGATAAAAAAAAAGAATAATATACATGAAAAGATGATTGATGGTGTAAGTCTCGATGTTAAATTGAACGTTTAAAAAAATCGAGGCAACGAAAAAGGCCAGTCAGTTTCGGTGGTGATGTGAATCAGTAGGAATACAAAAAAAAATGGGAAAAACAAACGAGTACAAGCTGTTTTTTTAGATTCTATAAGATCAGAGTTTGGAATTTAATTAACTCGTTCTTTAAATTTAATATTTATAAAAACGCATAAAAGATGTCATGGAAATTTGCGAATTACTCAAATATAATTAAAAGGATGGGTATAGTATGACTTATTTCTAAATATACAGTATTCGCCGTAAGGTTGAAACCATATGGGATTTTTTTTAATGTTACAGTTTGATAAAAACTTTTGGTGAGAATAACTTCTGCCTCCAAAATAACTTAAAATGCACCAATTCAAAGTTGACAGCTAACATCTGGCAACTGTCAAATTTGTAATTTTTCCAAATGAATCTTTAGAAAACTGCCTAAATTGTTATTATTTCGAAAAATGTCATTAAGAAATTATGTTCCTAATAACATTGTACGCCTATATGACGATTTTGAACTTACTATAAATAATTTTATATAAATAGTAATTACTGAATTTTGTGCTTACTGTAAATAATTCTAGATATACGCAAACATATACAGGATGCTCAATATGGAGGATCAAACTTGGACTATTTTGTCCTCTATCAAGTCGTTTATATTAAATAGACTGACTGTTTAAAAACGTTACTGTTTTTTGTAACACTGAACTTGCTAATTTACTTTCCGTAGTGCGAAATGTTTAATTTGAAATACAACACTACTCTTTGTGTTGTCATAGTAACACTATCATACAGTAAAATAAAATGGTGTGTATTGACACCGTGCAGAGAGGCGTGGTTTCGCCATTTTGTACAATCAGCGATCACGGTGGCCGAGGCGTAAACTACGTGCTGTGGCATGTCATTGTCATATAGTTTACGTAGAAAAATTATGTTTTCAGTTTGTATTTTTAAAAAAGGCTTTGGTAACGTAATATTAACAAAGTGGAATTAATTTCTACAAATATCGCGCATCAATTCCGGTAAACAACTTGAAGTTTGCAGTGCCTGTTATGCGTGATAACCAGCTTTTAAAGCTTAAATCCTAACCTACAAGATGAGCAACAAAAAATCATATGGTGATGTGTGTTGCGTGATAAATTGCAAAAATCGAGCAAGAATCACAAGTAATGTCAAGTACTACTCTTTCTCTGTAAACCCGATTAAATTGTGTCAACGAGAAAAATGGATTAGATCGTCGATCGATAGAATCGGATAGAATCGATAAAATCGTCTTCAAAAAAGATTTCCGAAAAACCGGTCTCCAAAATAATATTTGTCCCGATGGATGACATCTATGAAACCATAACGTCAATTTCAGTACGTTTTATCGATTTCAATCATGTCACACCATCTATACATTTCAAACTATGAGTTTTTCATAAATATATTTATTATACTTACCGTTAGTAAGGATTATAAAGTAGTATTTGCTAATATTTTTTTTAAACAACAGAAACTGCGAAATCTTGGTGTAACTCCACTTAAAAACCACAGCACGTATTTACGAACACTGCCGTTATGGCGCCACCAGTCCCCTTGCACGGTCTCTATATTTAGTATAAGTTTTATAATACATAAATTATAATAAAATAACAGTTAAAACTCGATTACTAATTGTACGTTTAAGTTAAAAAGAACGAGTTTTCTGATCTGTATGGTTTCAAGGGGATGGTGCAACAGCAACACTATATTATTCAAGGATAATGAGTGATTATGTCAGTATTATTTTTCCAACAGGTGGGTTAGAAGGCGAGCGCATGTAGAGTGGCCAGCACGATATCCTGATTTGACTCCCCTTGATTATTTTAAGACCGTTAATGAACTCCACGATACATGGGAAAATACTTAAACAATAATAACGTAACATAAACAATAATACATAAACACACAATCAAATATTAATAAAAATTAAACTTCAATTGAAAGTATAATAAATATAGGCCACCCCACCCCGCCTTGTGGGCATCAACATTGATCATCTTAAAGGTGATAGCTACTGTGATGGGTCAAAACAATTTTTTTTTTTGCTTTAATTTAAAGCTTATACCTTCAAAAATATGTGTAAAATTTTAGGTCAAAATTCCGAAAATTGACTGAGTCGTTTTAGTGAGAGCAGGTAGACCGACTGTCTTGCTCGGCGCTCCGACTCCGTCTCTCAATCATGCCAATGCATACTTTAGAATAGATGAAGCATTAGGGTTCATTTCTTCGGAGAATATCACTTGTTGTATTAATCCGGTTTCTATATGTTTTACAATAGTCTCCGCGCATGTTGATCGCAGCGCCCTCGCGCGGCGAAGCCGGGAGCAACTAGTATGACAGGATTCGTTTGTCGACGTTTGTTTACATTGAACCATATGAAAATAAATTGAGTATGTAATTACATAAGGCAAGTTAATAAGTTTAAATTAAACAATGAATAGCTCGGGAAAAGTGTGTTGTGTGGTGGGCTGCAAAAATACGTCGAGAAATACGAAGGGTAAATTACCTTTTATAAGGGTAAATTATCGGAAGTGACTTCGTATATTTTTTATTTTGGATCCCCTTTTGTATACCTCCTTTTGCGTCGGTTTTCCCAACTGTTTTTCCAAGTTGGTTGATATTGAGCTTTTGTTAAAATTTATCCACAAAATCAAAGCGGCCACATGCAGTCTCCGACAACTCCGGCTCTGCATGTGTATGGTCTCCGAACAATGTTACTATTTTCATCAACCTACAGTTGAAAGGCATATTTAAATAACAAAGGGACAAATAAAAAATTCTGAAGTGACAGAAATTTACCTCAATTGTTGATTAAATGCCGATTTGGTAGTGCTAGTCTGGGGATAGACCGTTCCTGTGATAACCGCACTATTATCATAGCCTCTTTTTTGCTCAATTACATCATGCACGTGATTTGATTTTACTAATTCTTTGCCTTTTATCTTCGAGGAATCCCTTTTGAATGTTTCAACAACAGGAACAAAACCGAAAGTAATTATTTTATCCATAATAAGTGAAAGCCCAATACAAATACTTCTACATATTTGAAATCTGTCATACTAGTTGCTCCCGGATTCGCCGAGCGAGGGCGCTGCGATCAACATGCACGGAGCCTATATAATGGATCTTTTTATCGAATTACGTACCTAGAAGATTGGTAGATGTACAGCCATAATTCAAGTTTCTTGGTGAACACACGTTGCTACTCTGTTACTTATATTGAAAAATATCTTGTGTTTCGTAAAAGAAATTCATAGTAAAAGTAATAGGAGCAGTAAAACCCGTAAAAGTAGACCCTCACGAAACGGTTAAAATTAAAGAAAATTAAATTGACCGCGTAATAGATTTAAAATTGAAAAAGGTGAATATGTAGGTCCCAAACGGCGCACGAGTGCTTCAAAAAGAAAAATATTACATGACACTGAATGTGATGGTAATTTAAATATTAGTTATAAAATTTTGACTCAACTGGAGATATAGAGGAAGAACCATCATATTTTGGCCAGGACTCGATAGTTTGATGTAAGTATAAATATTTTAGAAGATACATGATTTTATAGTAAGAAAAATGGACTGTAAACTTTAAACGTGTTTTTCTCAAAACACTTTCAACTTTTTGTTTTGTTTTATTCGTCTTTGCAATAGCTAAGGTTAAGTGTAGCCGATTTTGAAAATCTTGATTTTTACTATTTTTTAAAACTGCTTGAATGCAAAAAAAGGGCAAAAAAAGTGAAAAAATGTTCAATCGGTCGCCATATTGTGAAAAGTCAAAATAAAAAATATCGGCTACTTACAACGATAACTACACTCATACAGATTCTAATGCAATTTGATTTTTTTATTTCGGATAACCCATTTTCGAAAAATCGATGCGACCGTGAAGGGAGAATTTTTTTTTAGACTCTACAGCAAGGCGCATAACTTTGTAACTATTTAATATTCTTCAATAAAAATTTATATAAACTAAATTGAATATAGACATAATAAAATTAAAAAAAACCGATCCCCATATTCCTTAATTATCCCGGTGAAAAAAATTCGCGAAAATCGCTTACTTTTTCGACCGTCACAGTGGCTATCCCCCTTAAACAACTTTTTCCAAGTAAACCAGCTTAACATCGACCTTCAACCCGTTCATTGTGTTTTAGTAATGAATCGTGAAAAAAAAACCTCGTTCTCCCCCGTCCTTGTGCTCCGACTATGGCCCTGTACGCGACGATGGAAACAATCCGTAATAACCCCAGCTGCGGTGAGCTATTATTAACTACAAATTACTTCTGAATACAATGGGTCCAGCACTGAAAGCCTCTCACTACTCGAGATTCAATGGGATAGTCATAATAGACCAATCACGACGCTTACATTTACTATACTGTTTACTTCCGCGAAAAAAAGTAAACCTCGTATTCATATCAGTGCTGAGTAATGTACCGATGATTGCGCGTTTCTCAAAAATGAACTTGAAAAATCGAATTGTGGAGAAGAAGTTAAACGGTGGCGTTACTTCTGCGGTATCGCCCTCTAGTGCATTTTAATGGGACTAAAAATAATCTAGTCTAAAAATATAAAGGTCCGACAAGGTCAGCAACTATCGAATTTAATTCCCGAAACATCCTCTATCATCATATGAAACGAGAAATATCCCTGGTTAATCGTCATTTGTTAAAAAAAAGCCACAGATCTGGATCTTATTAGGTCTTATCGCCGTGTATATCACACTGAAGATATTCAATATTATCGAAATGCTGATCTGTGGCTTTTGATGGCGAATAATGAGGAATTGTAGTGTATTCGAATTAAAAGTTATCATTCGTAGAAAAAAAAGCCAACACTACGACGTAACAGCATAAATCACGTACGAATAGATGTCATGGTAACATCATTAACTCACCATCTTTAGAAACATATTTTTACGAAGCCTAAGCTTCTAAAAAAATTAATCAAGATTAACGCTAAACTTAAACAGGCTATTTCACAACATCCGCTATTCTATAATATTTTGAGAACGTTGGCCGTCGTTAGACCAACGTGAGGTATATAATTAGTAATTATTATCAAAATAATAGTCTTAATTAGACCTTTAATATCCCAATTCAAAATTCAACTGCCTATATTACTTGTTACTTCATATACACAAATGGTCTGATTTAAAACTGTTCTCTCATCGTTTCGATGAAACTTCGTCTCATCGTTTCGATGGAAAATGTATGGTCCATAGGCGTCGACTAGGGGACAGGGGAGGCAAACCAAGAGCACCACTCTTCGTATTTAAAAGAAATTACATTCATAATACTCGCATCATACATTTTTTGACGGTTCGTTGTATCTACTTTTGAAAGAAGGAAAAAAGAAGTCAGCTCATTCTATCGACTAGTAAAAAAAAATAAGTCAACAAATAGTAATAAGTAGTCAAATAAGGTCAACAAATTTAACGGATTTCCCATTTCAATATCACGTGTTTTCGATACCCTTCTCAATCATCTGTTAATTTTTTTTGACAGCCCATTGAATCTATTTTTGAAAGAAAGAGAAAAGAAAGACAGCGCATTATATCCACTACTGAAAACAGTAGGCTGAACAAATCTAATGGCTTTCCAACGTCAATATCACGTGTTTTCGAGACACTTTTCAATGATCTGTCATTTTTTTTACAGCCCATTGAATCTATTTCTGATGGAAAGTGAAAAGGAAGGCAGCTCATTATATCTACTACTGAAAACTATAAGCTCAACAAATCTAATGGCTTTCCAACTTCAATATCATGTGTTTTCGAGACCCTTTTCAATCATCTCTCAATTTTATTGACAGTCAATTGAATCTATTTTTGAAAGAAAGAGAAAAGGAAGACAGGTCATTATATATACTGCTGAAAACAATAAGATCAGCAAATCTAATGGCTTTCCAACTTCAATCATCTGTCAAATTTTTTGACACAGTTATTTGTTGCAACTCTTTTTATCTACTAGTAAAAAGAAAGAGCTCACCGAAGTTCAGGGTTCTCCAAGTTCAATACAACAAATTTTCGATAAGCTTTTAGAAGAACTTGTGACCTAGTCGACGCCTATGTCGCGCAAAACCCAATTAAAAAACTCATATCACAGAAGCATAAATGAAAATAAGCAATCGCCCGTCTGTTTTACTTTATTTGTGGAGAGTTAATTTGTTTGGATTGCGATCGTGCAATTGGCGCCGCCGCCACGAGCCGGAACGCTGTTTGATATTTCGGCCAACGTAAATATTATCGGTGCATAATTTGTGTTTTTCGAGGGTGAAAACTCGTTGTTTTTCTTCGTTTAATTCCGCATTTTCCGTCGTGATTATCGGGCCTCCGTTTACGAGCAGCCCCGGGAGTAGGGGTGAAACGACAGTTCTGTAACAAGGATTGTACACTAATTGCTTTTTTAATAAGTTTTTACATGCTTTTTAATTGATAAAGATGTATCATACGCGATACCGTCCACGTCCATCGATTGACGTTTGATCCATCCCTTATTAATTAAAAATCAATTAAAACCCCATTAAAAAGTAATTAAAAACTCATTAAAAAGCAATTAGTGCACAATCCATGATTAAATGACTTGTAATGTGAAATGCAGTGGCGGTGCGTGATATTTCAGTTAGCCATATCTTGAAAACGACGCATGGGACCCACTTCACTTTTTAGGTGATGACTATACACCTCTTACAGAAAGGATATATAGTATAAAAAATCGTCAGCAAAGTTTGCGAAAAAATTTTCAAAAACACTGGAGCACTCCCTGGGTTCTCAGTAACGCTCTGTGGAATATTTGCAGTATATTGTTTTTCATAATCTAGAAACAAATATAAGGAGACGTTTTTTTAGGAACAATTTTATAGGAACATTTTGTTTCCCAAAATTAAAATGGCCATAACTTTTTGAAACAAAAATATTTTGTAACAAATCGAAAAACGTCTCCTTATATATGTTTCTAGATTATGAAAAAAAAATATACTGCAAATATTCCACAGAGCGTTACTGAGAACCCAGGGAGTGCTCCAGTGTTTTTGAAAATTTTTTCGCAAACTTTGCTGACGATTTTTCACTATAAATCCTTTCTGTAAGAGGTGTATAGTCATCACCTAAAAAGTGAAGTGGGTCCCATGCGTCGTTTTCGAGATATGGCTAACTGAAATATCACGCACCGCCACTGGTGAAATGTAATTGTGAAATGTAATTTCACTCCTACTACTAGGTATGTTAATGTATAGTTAGAAAGAAAATTCAAATGCTGAAGGTACGCAGAATTTTCCAGTGGTCACGGGATTATTATACGAGGTGTTGTGAAAAACATATTTCAAAAAACTGACCAACAAAATTATTTTTCAAAAGTTTTCACGTCTGGTGGGTCAAAAAAATGAAGCAATTTTTAATATGAAATGAATATGAAATAATTTTCCATACACTTCTTGATATTTAAAGATAACGAAAGCGTCTCTTATTCAGGAATTGTGTCAGCTATTTTTCACCAATTTCACATTTTTTTTTTTTCAATTTTATAAACAATATGTGAACAAACTATTGAAACCACAAATCAACAGAAACAGTCAGACCAATAGAGCCTACCAAGTTGAAACAGATTTTTAAAATGCCACTCGACATGCCATATTATTTATAAATTTAATTCAGATAACACTAGCCCCGATTTTGAATAAAACGTTCTATCCCAAAGTTGTAAGGGTTACATTTTTAATAGGAGCCTATTTATTTAAACTTACATCAAGAAATACAACAGTTACTTTTGAAAAACTGCATTTACCATCTTGTGTTTAAGGACGAATATGTCAAATAGGGAATGCGTTCTGTAGGAAAAAGTTAGTATAGGACACAATTGTGTTACACTGGAACACCCTGTACAGGGTGATCAATTTATCATAGGAAGTAAATTTTTCTTGGAAAGGGCTGTGAGAAATTAATATTTGTGAACGGTAAATCACGTTTACTCACCTTCGCTCAAAATTAAGGCTAAAATAAAAAATATGTCTTAACGACGCTAAGCGTCGTGACACCTCAAAATTTTTTTAGCAAGGATACCTTTTTTACTTTACCATTACAAAGGTAAATTAATTATGAGTTACTTTTCTATTTAACATTTTTTTCTATTTTGAATATTTAAAAAGGTATAGCTCATTTATTGTCGAGTGCACTATCTGTTTTTTTTTTTCATATACTGCTAGCTAAATGAATATAATTTCTGTAGAGTATATCAATTTACTTTCCTAAAATCAAATAAACTAAACTTAAATAAACAATAAACCTTCTTTATAATTCGTAAAAGTTTCTGATTCTTTGAATTCTTTTTTGATTTTCATTATTTCAAAAATTATGTCCCATCCCCAAAATCTTATTTGGTCTACTAAAACATCCACTTAAAAATATTATCAATCTACTAAATAGTCCACTTCTAAATTTCACACCATTGAGGACATCTTCTAATGCAAATAAGAACTGAGTAATAAACCGTATTCAACTTCCAAAACTTCCAGGATTTAACTGTAAACTACATATGTGTGAAGAACAGTTTTTGGCTTAACAAAAAATAATTGTTATTATTTTTTGGATTCGAATACAGACCAATGAGCTTACGAGTTGTGCTTAAATAACAATTTTGCATATTGAACATTTATTAAATAATTAATTTTTAATTTTTCTGGTTGTTGTTATTTATTTCATTTGTAAATATTTAAGTAGCATTTGTATGTATATTATTTATTGTTGAGGTATTTAAAGATATTTGTTTATTATAAATTACACAATATTTCAGCAACCAAAACCTGGGTTTACTACATAATTTTTTTGGTATAAATAAAAACATATTTACTTATGTATTATGTATGAACGAACAATATCGTCGGAAAATGCAATTCCAAATGTTGCAATATTGACTATAAAGTAATTCATCGGCAAATCAGTCATAACTTTTGAAATAAAGAAAGTATAAAAAAAAGAAGGTATTTTGATAAAAAAAAATTCATCGTCGCAATGCTTAGCATTATTAAGCTATATTTTTATTTCCGTCTTAATTTTTAGTAGAAGCAAGTAAACTGACACATTCTTATACATAAATTATATTAATTTAGCCTAACGAGAAAAACAGATAGCGCGCTAAATAACAAATCGACCATAACTTTTTAAATATTCAAGATATAAAAAAATGTTAAACAAAAAAAGAACACCCAATTTATATCTTTGTAATGGTAAAGTAAAAAGGTATGTTGCTGAAAAAAAATTTTTGAGGCGTCGCGAGTTGTTAAGACATATTTTTTTATGTTTGCCTTAATTTTGAGTGAACGTGAGTAAAAGTGATTTACCGTTCGCAAAAATTAATTTCTCACAGCCGTTTTCGAGAAAAACTCACTTCCTATAATAAATCGATCACCCTGTTTGATCACCCATTTCGTGTTACTTTTTTTGCGTAATCTGATATGTTCAATCGATTTTTTCAATTCCTCGATGCGATGACCTGCCACATTGAACGCCTAGCTTCATTTACATGTTATATAACGAAAAGTTCAGATCCAAATGTTCAGCACGGGTCATCAGCGTAGTAGAAATCTGGAATGCAGGAGTCCGATGAAAATTTCAATAATTATTCTTTTTTCGAGATCATTAACACTCGGTGCGAACGGGGTTCACGATCTGTTCAATTCCGAAGGCGATGGTTTAAACATTAAATTTTCCTCTCACCTCAGGGAAACACGAGAACAAAAACGTTTTTAAAGGTTGTTACCTCACGTCTAGAAGGTATATGACCAGTTAGAATGTAGATTTTTAAAACTACTGCTTTAAATATATTGCGAATTAGTTAGGCTTCAATTAGAAACTTGAGAAAAATATTTTTTTGAGGTACCTATTGATTTTTATATACTATTTTATTTTATTTACAATATTTCTGATTATTCGAGAACTGCAGAGCAGGAAACATGTTCAACGATAAAAAAATCACAGTAGACCTTGGTTTTCGTGAGTAAAACATACCACTTTGTCTTATAATGTGTTTTAGAATTATACTACTTAGAACTATATTTTAAATGGGCCTCACTGTATATTTGATATTTTCTTTGTATGTTATGCATAAAAGAAAACCCGTAACAAGAACGTTGTGCAATGTTAAAAACAGAGTTTTATTTAGTTAGAATAATAGATTGATAAGTGAATCATATCATATTGTGACATTTGTAAAAGTGACATTAGTGACAGTTGACATTTATTAAGTTTTACAGTTTACATATATACACCCAAAAAAAACGTCATCAACTCTGGCTATGAACGAGAGAGATGGAAATAGCGTGTCTAAGCTTTTCGGTTATGTCAAACTTTTGACAAGTCACAATTTGTAAAATAAACAATATCTGTCATATGATGTGACAGTCTTGACAAGTAAATAAGGTTATAAATTAGATTAAGAATAGAAATACGTTTTTTTTTCTCGGCCAACTTTGATGACGATTAGCATTCTAAAAGTCAAATGAATTTTCTAGAACATGTAAAAGCTATACATAATGGTGTTGTTGCTAAGATAAAGTTGGTAGTGATTTGAATGCAACTGAATTAAGGTCCAAGAGTTGTAAAGTCTTAGTAAACGTGTTTTGATGTGGAGAAGTAAATTATTTAGAGAGAAATACGTAACAATATAGTACAACAAACTTAAAATTTAAATTATAAAATAATTTACTTTTAATAAAATAAAACAATTTGCTATATTATAATGTTATCACTACATTCTGGTGCATTTCAGATTATTAGGTAACATTTTTTTCTCTTTTTTGTTCTTCTTAGAATTATTTTGCAGAATTTAGTAAAAATCCAATAATTTTCAAACTATAATAATTTGTGAATTATCAAATTCTCGTTTCACTTCCAGCGGCGTCGACCATCTCGCCCGTTATTTATCGCGAATGACCCCCGCCCTCGGGCGAGAGTTTTACCTGTTGTGCCCGTAGGTAGTTTTAACTGTCGCACTCGAATTTGTATGTAATTAATTAATGTATTAAGTAATTAAGTAATGTAACTGGCAACGTAGCACCCGAACTAGCAACGCTGCGAAGACGAGACTTGGAAGGGCGGTAGGTTAACATTAGTACACATTAGGTTAACATTAGGTTAAGTCAGTACAAGTTTGAACTTTAGAGTCATTTGTTTGTTCTTTGTGACTGTTTTCGTAAACCGTTTTTTTCTAATGCGTTTTAAAAATGAGTGACATTAATTTTGAGTAAAGGTGTGCTATAAGGTTTTGCTTCAGACTTCAATCACAGCGTAACGGATATTTTTGCAAAACTTCAACACGCTTACGGAGACAGCTTTTTTTCAAGAGGTTTTTCGGTGGTTTAAAGCATTCTCAGAAGGAAGAGAGTCGATTGAAGATGAACCACGAAGCGGAAGGCCTTCATCTTCAAGAACCGATGAAAATGTCTATAGAATACGGGATGGTGTGCGTTCAGATCGTCGATTGACGACAAGAATGATTGAGGAAAAATTAAATTTGAATCACACTGTTCATCAGATTTTGACTAACGAATTGGAGATGAGAAAAATCTGCGCAAAAAGGATTCCAAAACAATAGGCCATCAGGAGAGAAAGGTGTCTTGACTTTTTGGAATCGATTGAAAATGATCCCTATTTTATGGAACGTGCCATTACTGGTGATGAGACTTGGGTGTTTGACTACGACTCGGAAACCAAGCGCCAAAGCATGGAATGGCACACTTCACGCTCTCCAAGACCCAAAAAAGCAAGAATGAGCAAGTCGAAGATCAATTGCATGCCGATTTGCTTTTTTGATAGCCAGGGAAATGTCCACAAAGAGTTTGTGCCTCCAGGCGAAACAGTAAATCAACACTGTTACAGAGAGGTTCTTGAAAAACTTCGAAAAGGGGTCATGCGTGTGAGACCAAACATCAAGAACAACTGGATGTTACATCACGACAATGCACCTTGTCACACAGACATTTCAGTAGACGAGTTTTTAGCCAGTAAAAACATTCCTGTGGCTCCTCAGCCTCCTTATCCGCCTGACTTGAGTCCTTGTGACTTTTTTCTCATCCCGAGATTGAAATATCTTAAAAAATCAGTCTCATCACTTAATTTACACACCTCCTATGTTCATTTAATTTTAATTTAATGTAGGCCACACCTACGGAAGTGAATCGAAATTTGTTACCCTACCGACTTGTTCAGACTTCGTGTCCCCTTGCTCGCCGTTATGAGACCACTCGGAGAGAGATCGCACCGATGCAGCGACTCGCAGGAGTGTGCTGCCGGCTTCCGTACAACTAGAACGACGACCCGGCTTGATATTCAACTTTGCCGTGCCGCGGCAGGGCTAATGATCTGTGCCGGCAGAGAAGTGGGAATTCGGAGAGAGGAAGGAGCCAACGAGACCGAAACTGAATCGAATTTGAAGTGATGAAAATGGAATGTGTCTAATTTGAAACGAAACTGGAATATAATTGGAAGTGATGAAGACGGAATGGAGTTTAAAGCGATGAAAATGGGATGGAGTTTGAAGTGATGAAGATGGAGTGAAATTAAAAGTGAGTAAAATAAAATTGAATTTATAGTGATGAAAATGGAACAGCATTTGAAATGATGACAGTAAAATAGAATTTGCAGAGATGAAGATTAGAAGTGATTAGAAGTAGAATTAGAAGTGATTAGAATTGAGTAAAATATAAAATGATTCATATGAAATTGAATTTTAAGTGGTGAAAATTGAATGGAATTTGAAGTGATGAAGATGGGGTGCAATTTAACGTCATGAAAGTGGAATACGAATTTAAGTGATGCAAATGGAGCGGAATTTGACGCGATCAAGATGGAGTGAAAATATAAGTGTATAAAATTGAATCTGAAGCGATGAAAGTGGAATTAAATTTGAAGTGATGAAAATGAAATGGAGTTCGAAGTAACAAAAATAGAATAATGAACCGATGAAATTGAAATATAATTTGAAATGATGAAGATGAAGTGAAATTAGAATTGATTAGAATTGGAATTGAATGGAAACTGAATGGAATGTGAAGTAAAAAAATATAATTAAATTTGGAGTGGTTAACATAGAAATAAGTTTGAAGTGATTCAAATGGAATGGAATTTGAAAAGATGAAAATGTAATACACTGCTAAAAATTTGAGTTGATTCACTTTGGGGTTAAGTTTGAATTAATATATTAATCTGTTAGTCATTTCATCATGTTTAATTGATTTTTTTTAAGAATTGAGCATCTTTGGAATTTGCTAGTGATACCAGAAATGTACAAAGAAAGGTCAAAATCTCACATGGAGTGTATATAATTTAATGATACGTTTTTACCAGAATCGAAACAAAAACCATTGTTTCTGCAAGAGTGGTTAAAATATATCTTTGGCTTTTCGTTAAAAAGTTCTGAATTTATCGGAATTTATTTCTCATGAATCAATAAAACCAGAATACCTAATTTATGTTGACCTATAAACTATTCTAATTTCTGGCGAATGCGCCAAGTTATATGTTACCGAATTTTTAACTGCCAAAGTAAAATATACCAGTACCAAAGGGTGTGTTAGGTTAAAAATTAAAACAATGTTGTATTGTAGCAAAAATAGCAATAGTCGAAAAAAAATGGAGAAAGATAAAGTTTTCTCATGATTTTTTTTCGGACACTTTTTGATATGATAAAACAACACACTAAACATCCAAACCGGTCTAATAGTTTTTACACAATAATTTTGCAATCCAGTCCTTTGTGAAAAAAAGCGATTTTTCTAAACTTTATAGAGGCGCCAAAAAAATCATTGAGCAACCTGAGTTTGTTACGTATAAAAAGGCGTTCAAACTTTTGAACCTTTATAGAAAATGTAAAATCCGTTGATTAGGAGAACCTTTGGAAGAACAGTTTGAACCCATGAACCGAATTATCTTCTAAACAAAAAATTGCACGGTAGACCTGATCTGCACACAGTCAACTTCCAAACAAGCGCAAAATACTTGAAGAATTTTCCAAAACATATGCATGTAAATACTTTTTTGGTAGTGACTGTATAATTATTTTATACGAAAAAAAGATTAAAGTAATGGTTGCGGCATGAAACATGTCTGTAAAATCTCTGAACCGAACCTAGCAGGCTCCTGAAACAATTCGACACCTTTATCAATTTCCTTCTCCATCCTCCGCTTACTACTTCTTTGGAGTCTTAGCTACCGTATACCAATAATACTGTATTACACTGTGCGCTCGTTTGCCACTGTTGCTATCCACTCCGTACTCCAATTATGTCTCCCCTACTGCCGAACGGCACAAAAAAATCTAATCACACAGTAAACACCTGAATCGCTATAATTACACGCTTACTTTGTTACCAACTCCCAACTCGTTCTGGCCGTAGCATATTTTGCCGGTCTAGATTCGTTTGCAGGCTTCGCCTATTTGTCGATCGGAGCCGCTTGCATTTATAACTACTTTTTTATTACGGTTAATTTTTTTATCCGCTCTTTTTTCTCTGGCTCGTTTGAGTTTTTACGCCGAACGGTTATTACTTATAAAATGCCTGTCGGGTATAAAAAATTGGCATTATCTCTTTCGGAATCTCTCAATTAGTAGGCTGTCCCATACCGTTATTTTTTTAGTGAAAACAGAGTGGCCAACCAGCGTCGGTTTTGAACTCACAATTTATTGCTTGAGAAAAGTTGCCATACGACAACGCACCACATAGGCAACTCGTGTAACATGTATGGAGGTTGCCACAATTCGGTTTCAGGAGTCCTGTGACAGCTATATTGTATACGTTGAGTGTGACAAAGCGCCACCCAAAAAATGTCATCAAATTATAAAGCCAATGTATGTTTTCTATCAACTACAACTGATACAAAAATCAAAGAATTCGATCAGATTTTCGTGAATGTAAATATCGTAAGATGATCCTGGAGTGGGTACTGGAACCTTCGGTGTAGAAACAAAAAACTGGACTTTTTCCCCGAAACACCGACCTACTATACTTTTCTCGACGCGCGTTTCGCCAACTAACCTTGGCATCTTCAGGAGAAGGTTAAAACTAATAAATTCTAACCTACACACTTGCACTATTTATACTAAATTGTTTCCTACTGCGTTTGTTTGCTGTTACAGTTAATGATTTCTAAACTTTCAAAAGCATCCAACTGTCTACTGTTTGTTACATTTCTAATTAATTTTTAATTGTTTATGTCTATCCTATGGTTATTGTCAAAAGCATGTTGGGCAACACAAGATTTTTCGGTTCTGCCATATTTCAAATGAGCCACGTGTTCCTTAAATCTAGTCAAAAAAAGATCTTTTTTGTTTGCCCAATATACTTTTGATCACAGTCTTTACAACTTATTTCGTATATTCTTGACTTTTCGTTATTGTTGATTTTGTCTTTGGGGTTACCCAAAAACGTCTGTAGTTTATTTTTAGAATTACAAACCAAATTGATATTAATATTTTTAAAAACTTTAGATAAAGTTTTTAAAAATATTAATATCAATTTGGTTTATAATCCGCGGGTGAATTTAGGTTCATATAGTAATAAAACAAATTTCGAATTGTCAGTATCTCTACAAAAAGTCGTGGAATTGTACAAGGTTCTCTTAAATATATGCTTTCTTATTAACGTATCTATAGGGTGGGCCATCAGATGGTTTCTTTTTAAAATTGCTATTAAAACTACATCGTTGAATTTTTTTAAATGATTGTTGCTTTATTCAAGAAAGTGTGCTTTCCCATTATTTATGAAAAACAATTTCAGTTAAATGGCCGCCACAGCTGGCTTGCCAGTAGTTGGCTTGGCAATAGTGGGTAGGCATTCTTTTCACCCAATTTTGCAGTACATTTTCGATTATTTGTGGCTCTATTGCACGAATAACTCGATTGATGTTATCCTTCAGTGCGTCAATTGTTTGTGGATCGTTGGAGTAACAACGGTCCTTAATATTTCCCCATAAAAAATAGTCCAACGGTGTTAAAATCCCAGCTGCGCGATGTAGCCATCGCGCATTAAGTTGTGCTCTGTAACGAGTTGAGGTTCTTGGGTTTTCAAGCACGCTTTGGGCAACAGCAGCAATTCTTTCAGCTGTGCGCAC
Organism: Aromia moschata; assembly: GCA_029963805.1. NCBI lineage: Eukaryota > Metazoa > Arthropoda > Insecta > Coleoptera > Cerambycidae > Aromia > Aromia moschata. The sequence continues at coordinate 3,108,106 of JAPWTK010000014.1, read as the reverse complement.
CGGACGAGCACGTGGATGACTTTTGTTGTCCATAAGCATGCCAATTTCACGAGCTTTCCTTAAGAACTTTCTTACACCAGGCGCTGATGGAGCTTCATTTCGACCAAAAATTGTTCTCAACTTTCTCACTGTTTCTGCAACACAGCTGAAACAATTTTTCAATATTTCCCAACGTTGTTCAAGCGTAAAATGATCCATTTCTTACAGCGGAGGTTAGACACCACATATATGTCAAATACCAAGCGCGTCAGTGTCGCCAATGTAGAAATAACACTCAGTTTAAAAAGAAACCAGTAGATGGCCCACCCTTTATTAAATGGACTGAGTAACCGTTATTCTTAGCTATCTTCTTAATAATTTTTTTCTTATATTCAAACCTCTCTTTACTGAGGGGGAAACTTACAAACGGTGAATGAGAAAATTAAAACTTGCCATTTTATGTTGAAAAGGGTGGTGTGAATCGTTGGGAATATATCTAAGAGTCACAGTTTCTTTCCTATATGCATATATCAAATCCTAACTTATTTTCACTATTTCTAAGTGAGAGACGCGCGTCGAGAAAAGTATAGTACTTCAGTTAGTTTCGTGGAAAACGTCCAGTTTATCGTAAGAATCGTATCGTATGCCGTGGAATCATTCCCACATGTCTTGTATTATTAGAAATGGTAAAAGGGTTGACGACCAGTGGATTTTTTCAACACAGGACACCTTTATCCTTAGTACAAATTTGAAGGAAATGAACTTTTTATCTCCAACGTGGACGACGCGGTTCGCTGTTCCGCCGCAGAGCGAAACACCGCGTTTAATTAGAATTCACAAGGCACCGTACCGTTAATTTCCTTCACAATAATGTTATAATGAAGTGGAAATAATCCGAGAGACGCCCCTTATTAATTATTTTCCCGAGGTCGATGCGAATAATATATGCCGATGATTATTCTGTGTTGTTGCGCAAATTTCTTCTGACTTGCGGTATTATTCCCGTCATTAGAGAACCGGAGCCGACCGTCGATTGGGGGAGGGGGTGAGAGTCGGGTTCCTTTGTTCCTCCCTAAATTGCCTTGCACAAAATAACGTGGAGGTTTTCAGTAATGAGCTCCAGGAAACTCCCTGGAGCTCATTACTCGGCCTCGTGTATATAACTAACTAGTTATATACACGAATGGAATTCGACGATTTTTATGCCTTTTTTTGTTTTTTGCTCCGTCACCCACCAGTTTTCTACAAAACTCCAATGTTGGGTCAAAATTGCCCAAGAAAAACCAGTCTATTTTTTGTACTATTTACTCCAGATATATCGTTTCCGGAATATTTTTAACCTGAAGGTGAAAAAGATTCCGTAGTCCAGATTTACTCCTAACTCTTCATTAACCCAAAAAAGTCCAATTTTGGGCCAAAATTGACCAAAGAGATACTAAAGTCTATTTTTTGTACCGTTTACTCCAGATCGTTTCCGGAGTATTTTTAATCACAGAAAAGGAATTCGAGTCCAAATTTACTTGTGACACTTCAGTAACCCAAAAATGCCCAACTTTGGGTCAAAATGGCCAAAAAAATTCCAAAATACTTTACCTTTCTAGTTTGGCTACTAATGGCTTTTGACTAAACCATTGTTAGAAAGTCAGACAAAGAAAACCCAGAGGCAAAACTCGAACTGAAACTTACACAAGCAAACTCATACTGAAACCCAGACGCACAACTTACACTGAAACTCGGACAATCAAACTGTTACTCAAACCTAGACACAAAACTCACACTTGAACTATGACAAGCAAACTGAAATTCAGAGAGTATAAGTTCGAAATAGAAGACAAAGATGAGAAACTCTTATTCATTCGTTGCATGAATTTCCAGAAATGAACAAGTTACTGAATTGAAGAATTTAGAATCAAAGAAAAATAAAATGAATATTATAAATCTACTGGTATTGTTTCGGTTTGGTAAAGAAGTCATCCACTAAGAACTATTCCTTATAAACCACTCTTAGAAGAAAAAAAAAGAAATTATAAATAGAGTAGTTTTAAAAGTCTTGTTTGCTAAATTGTATCCCGGAATTGGGGTTTTGTAGGAAATTTAAGAATGAGGAGTAAATTTGGACTACGGAATCCTTCGGAATAGCGGTTGAAAATACTCCGGAAATGATATGTTTGGAGTAATTGGTACAAAAAAATAGACTTTGGTATTTTTTTGGTCAATTTTGGTCCAAAATTGGACTTTCTTTGGGTTAATGAAGGGTTAGAAGTAAATTTGGACTACAGAATCCTTTTCAGCGATTAAAAATACTCCGGAAACGATATATCTGGAGTAAACGGTACAAAAATTAGAATTTGGTATTTTCTTGGGCAATTTTGACCCAAAATTCGGGTTTTGTGGAAAACTGGTGGGTTCTGGAGCAAAACGGACATCGGATTCGTATTCAACGCATCAAGATACATAAGAATTGACATGTCAGACCTCGGATTCAGAATTTTTTTTTGTGCCAGTGTAAATATTAGGTATTTTTCCATTGTTGAAAGCAATAGAAAAGTCGTGTGGAGCGGTGTAGAGATCGCCAAAGGGACTATATTGAAGGAGAAAAAGTTGCTACTGTAATTGGTAACGAATAAAAAGTGTTATGACAGCAGTTTGGTTATTTAATATTTGTATTTAGGTGGGATTTCCCCAAAACGTTGGATAGGTAGGATGGGACCAATTGGGTGGCCAGCTCGATCGCCAGATCTGACACTCCTAGAATAATTTTTGTATATATGCCTAAAACGTGAGGTGAAGTAATGAGCCATTAAAAAAATGTCATCAAAACTGGCTACGAATAAGAGATACAGAAATGGAATTCATTTTTAATAAAGAACAGAGGTTTATTTCACTTTATTTTAGAAATGGCAAATTCAATGGAAGAAGACCATATCATCCCCCTAGGTCTTACAGTTTAACCTCCTGTGATTTTTTTCTTTGGCCTTGACCCAAATCCCCAGTATTTATTAATAATGTTCAACAAGATTTTCTTGAGCGTATATCGCGCTGTCAGCTGTACACAGCTGGGAGATCGGAGGCAGTTGTTTTTTTGTTAATTTTCTTTGATTTCTAATACACTTGGTTTTTTAGCTTTAATTTATCTAGCTCTACGTGAGAAACTGCCTTTTCGAGTTTCATCATAAAAAGATGGGGGTTTACATTAAAAAAATATCGATTACGTCACAGTCTTCTAACAAGTGGCCGAAAAAAATCAAAACCTGTATCAAAAAACGGAAATTCATATGTATTTTTTGACATGCCCGAGTTATTTTTTTGTGTGTTTTATAAACTTTGCAGTCAACGCACTGCTACGCATTTCGCCAATCATGTTGGCATCATCAGGAGATGATTAAAACTGATCGAGCTGATGATTAAGCGTGAGCAAGAGAAAAATAAATGGATTACTGCTTTCACCAAAACATTTCTTTACCTTTTCACCAAAACACCATCTTAACCTCTGCCCTCAGACGCCGCTACGGGAAGAACCTTTCTTTGTCGGCCATTATCGTTCGACTAAAACCCTTAGTTGGCAACTTGAACGTCGGCAAGCTCAAAATTTACTTCCGTGGGCAATTACCGAAGGCGAAACGTATAACTTTGGAGTTCTGAAAAGTTGTATAATTATATCTAATCTAAAAACAAGTGAGTGCGCTTCTCTGGTATCCGTAACCAGGAAGTTTTGCGAAGTTTCCTGTACTGAGACGAATTATAATGTAAGAAACCCGCCTTAATGAGGTTAATTGGCATTCTTAAAGAATGCCTGTTCTTTTTCTTAAAGGTTTCTGTTGTGAAGCATTGTCCATTTTGTTTACCAGTCTTTTCTTTTGTGGACTACGAATATTTGGTTAACAAAACGCTATATTGTATTTACAACAGAAAGAAGTTAATAATCATTAATAATATTTTGTTCATCATACAAATGTAGACACAAACAACACTCACAGACCTGTCATGCATGGATTATTCAAAGCTATTCAGTGGATCCCACCCAATTGGTCCCATCCTACCTATCCAACGTTTTGGGGAAATCCCACCTAAATACAAATATTAAATAACCAAAATGCTGTCATAACACTTTTTATTCGTTACCAATTACAGTAGCAACTATTCGCCTTCAATATACTCCCCTTGGCGATCTCTACACCGCTCCACACGATTTTTCCATTGTTGAAAGCAATGGAAAAGTCGTGTGGTGCTGGAATTCCGCTTCTGTCAGCTGGTTAGGAACCTCCGTCGCTTTTGCTTTAACCGCTTCCACACTTTCGAATCTTGTCCCCTTCAGTGTCACCGTGTCTAACAAGAATGGATCAGTGTCAATGTTGTTTAGAATGTCAGCGCAAATGTTCATTCTTGATTCCTTTTGCTCGGGAGTGAGGAGTTTTGGCACCATTTTTACGCAAACTTAGTGCAAGTTGAACGATTCATGCAAAATCTTATCATAAGCTTCTGTTACAGTTTTCCCCAGTTTAACAAGAACCTTGAGATTAACCCGTTGCTCCATCTGAACACTTAACATTTTTTCGACGCGTCACTGGTGCGTAGACTAATTCAAACGACTTCTACAATCAAATTGAACGACCCACTGGCTTGTCCAGCGATCTCAGGGTGGAGGAAAGTATCACCAGACACAGTTCTGTTCAAACTTGTCGCGACACGCTCGCAGCGCGCTGATAGCAGCATCAGTTCGGTTATTTAATAGCCACACCTCGTAGGTTTGGACAGAGGCTAGCAATCTAGGTGGGTAGAACGACTTTTTCCTGGAAATCGATAGTTTTACAAAATCCCGCATATTCAGTCGACGTTCAAGGTACCTTCTGATATTAATAAAAGACGGTGGCGCCAAAACGTGTCCTTCCCGCTATTTTTTATTAACATAAACGAAAATAGTCACGGGTCAACGATAAAAATTGGCACGTACGATTTTCCCTATTATTGTACCTATAAATTGTTGGAAAATTAAAATAAAAAGCATAAAACAATAAAGAGGTCAGTGTGAGATATTTCGCGTCGTCGCTAAATATCTGCCAATGAACCAGATATTATGATACAAAACATAGAAATTCAGTACAATGCAAATTACCATTATTCCGAACACTTTCATCAATTACCAGTTCATGTCCCTCTATGTCTATACATATTTTTATTTTTGGCAAAGTAGCAGCACGCAAATCTCGCATTCGGGCTATCGAATTTAAATTTAATCTAATGGTACACATTCGTCGACCAATTTGTAACTTCCTGAATTAAAAAAAAAAATATATGTAGCACACGATTCAAATCACACACGTGCCCTTGCAAAACCACATTCGTGATAACGGATCTGGGAGAGAGTGGTGAGAACACATGTTGACAACTCCATCATAATAGACACCTATTCTTCATATTTATATAATCTAAAATATACAAATACGAGTTGTGTAAATTAAGTAATATGAGACTAATTTTTTTAAATTTCTTTATTCGAGTAGAATTACAATTAAGTATTGTCTCCTTCAAAATAACTTCCTTGGGAAGCCACACAACGCTGGAGACGTTTCTTGCATTCCTCATACCAGTGCTAGAACTCATATATTGGAATAGCCTGGTCGGTCACAGCCGTTTGAATGTTTTCTATGGTCTCAAAATGACGTCCCTTGAGGTGATCTTTTGTTTTTACTGGCTAAAAACTCGTTTACTGAAATGACTGTGTGACAAGGCGTATTGTCGATGACCCTTCTTCGAAGTTTTTCAAGAACTTCTCTGTAAAAGTGTTGATTTACTGTTTGGGTTGGAGGCACAAACTCTTTGTGGACAATTCCCTAACTAGCAAATCAGCATGCATTTGATCTTCGACTTGCTCATTCTTGCTTTTTTCGGTCTTGGAGAGCTTGAAGTGTGCCATTCCATGCTTTGGCGCTTAGCTTCCGGGTCGTACTCAAACACCCAAGTCTTATCACCAGTCATGGCCCCATAAAATGGGGATCATTTTCAATCGATTCCAAAAAGTCAAGACAACTTTCTCTCCTGATGTCCTTTTGTTCCTGCGTAAGGTAGTCCAAATCTGATGAACAGTGGTGTGATTCAAATTTAACTCTGCCCCGATCATTCTTGTCGTCAACTGATGAACTGAACTGCACAAGATCCCGTATTCTATCGACATTTTCACGGTTCTTGAAGATGAAGGCCTTCCGCTGCGTTGTTCTTCTTAAATCGACTCTCTTCCTTCTGAGAATGCCTTATATCACCAAAAAAAAACTGAGCTCTTGAAAAAACACTGTCTCCGTAGGCGTGTTGACGTTTCGCAAAAGTATCCGCTGCGCTGTGTCTGAAGCAAAACCTGATAGCAACACATGGCACCGCCTTAGCAACACATGGACACGGCTTGACTAGGGACTGGGTGAAAGTCATGGTCAATCGAGCCAGGCGGATGAGCAGTGAAGAAAACTTTGGAAAACTTCGGAAGAAGCTGACAGCATGATCTGCAACGAGCGTCAAGACAAGTTAAACGACCGCGGCAGAATCCGGAAGAAACTACTTCAGCATTAGTCAACAACTGTGAAAGCCTGCATTCTACCAAAAAAAAAATCCTGCGTCGTCTTCCATCTTAATATGAATATGTACAGTTTGTTTAATAAGAGCGTGTCCAGCAGAACTTTTAGGTGGAAATCGTCAGAGGCGCAATTCCAAGTAAGAACAGGTGGTAGGGAAACTTTTCGTCAAACATGCACTGTATAAAAAAAAAACAATTCCCGTTCACTCTCAAAATTGAAAATCCTAAACAGTACGACTGTATACTGGAGAGGAACCAATGGAATTTTATATTCTCGCATTGTAGTAACGAAGCATGGAACCCACATCATGTTTTAGGAGGTGATTACTGGACCTAAGTAGAAGGCTATATATAATAGGAAAAAAATTAAAGAAACGTCTGTCTAACCAAAAGGACTTGAAAACGGCTTGCAAAATATTTGCGAAATATGTTTTTCGGAATTACAAACTGAATATAAAAACTTCTTTATGGTGTGCTTTTTTCAAAAAGTATTTTGGAAACTTCAGCTTCTACAATTTCAATTAATTTGACAACTGTCAGTGGGAAATCTGCGAATCGTCAAAGAAGGAAATGTACAAACCACAGCCTACTCTAACTGTAACTATAATTTATTTGGGTGATCTCTATATAATGAATTTAAAACAAAAATTATGGTGTTATCTTCCCCAGTGTCCCCCACGTGGGCAACTCTTAACATTTCGCTTTTTATCGCTCTGTAACGCGGTTAAACTTTTATTTTCGAACGCGAAGCGTCGGTGTTTATCTAAAATGACCCATTTCGACCGCTTAGATTTGTTAAAATGATAAACGAGTTGTTAGCCCGAGAGGAATTATTGCTTGTTATCTGCTTATCTCGTTAAAACAGCCGCATTGAATTGTTTAATAAAACGATAATTGGCCGAAAAGAGTGTATCCGCGGCCGTTGCGACCGCTGTAATGCCGTGTAACGCCGGATTTTATCGCAGTAATTAGTATTTAGCTTGTTTTTGGCGCGGAATAACTTTCTCTCGCCAAAATGCCGTTGAAATTCCCTCGCTTCTAAGGTTTTAGCGTCTCCATTGTCGCAAAAATTATTATAAAAATAAAAATCAGTTTGAAAATCACGCTTTTAAAAAAATATATTAACTTTAATGTGCAATAAAATTATTGTCAGACTATTACGTGAGATATATAGTCTTTATTTAAAATCAGGCAATGGAAATAAGATTGTAATTCTAAACAAGAGTTATTATATCGAGAGACAAAATCATTTAGCTTTGTCCAAAACAAAAAAAAAAACTTCCAAATCCGTTACCAAAAAAAAGCAAAAAGTCAAAATACGAGGTGTGGCTATAAAATAACCGAACTGATGTCATAACACTTTTTATTTGTTACCAATTACAGTCCTGTAGTAGGTACTGGAACCTTCGGCGTAGAAACAAAAAACTGGACGTTTTCCACGAAACACCAAACTACTACACTTTTCTCGACGCACGTTTCGCCAACCAAGTTGGCATCTTCAGGAGAAGACCAAACCAAATTCTAGCCTACACACTTGCACTATTTATACTAAATTTGTTGCCACGGTCCACTAAACCGTAACTGTCTTTGTTTATCAGAGCAAACAGTGGACTGATAGGTATCGGACCATTGTCCTTATTCATACTACTGTTACACTTAATGATTTCTAAACTTTCAAAAGCATCCTACTGTCTACTGTTTGTTACATTTCTAATTAATTTTAAATTATTTATGTCTATCCTATGGTTGTTGTCAAAAGCGTGTTGGGCAACACAATATTTTTTCTGTTCTGCCATATTTCAAATGAGCCACGTGTTCTTTAAATCTAGTCAAAATAGATCTTTTTGTTTGCCCAATATACTTTTGATCAAAATCTTTACAACTTATTTCGTATATTCCTGACTTTTCGTTATTGTCGATTTTGTCTTTGGGGTTACCCAAAAGCGTCTGTAGTTTATTTTTAGAATTATAAACCAAATTGATATTAGTATTTTTAAAAATTTTATCTAGTCCGCGGGTGAATTTAGGTTCATATGGTAACGAAGCAAATTTCGAATTGTCAGTATCTCTACGAAAAGTCGTGGAATTGTACAGGGTTCTCTTACATTTATGCTTCCTTATTAACTTATCTAAATATTAAATGGACTTAGTAACCGCTATTCTTAGCTATATTCTTAATTAATTGTTTCTCATGTTCAAACCTCTCTTTACTGAGGGGGAAATTTAACAAACGGTAAATTAGAAAATTAAAACTTGCCATTTTATGTTGAAAAGGGTGGTGTGAATCGTTGGGAATATATCTAAGAGTCGCGGTCTCTTTCCTATATACATTAAACTCTAACTCATTTTTACTATTTCTAATAACTAATACATCTAAAAATGGTAGCTGTTTTACCAATTACAGTAGCAATTTTTTTCGCCTTCAATGTACTCCCCTTGACGATCTCTACAGCGCTCCATACAACTTTTCCATTGCTGAAAGCAGTGCTGGAATTCCGCTTCTGTCAGCTTGTTCAGAACCTCCGTCGCTTTTGCTTTAACCGCTTCCACACTTTCGAATCTTGTCTCTTTCAGTGTCACCGTGTCTAACAAGCCTGGATCAATATCAATGTTGTTTATAATGTCAGCGCAAATGTTCATCCTTGACTCCTTTTACTCGGGAGTGAGGAGTTTTTGCACCATTTTTGCGCAAACTTGAACGATTCATTCAAAATCTGGCGAACTTTGTCGATTCCTGTTATTTCAGCAAGCCCTCGGATGCCTAGACGACGGTCTTCGCGGATTAATTTACCAATTTGTTCAATGTTTTCGTCAAAAACTTGTGTGCGGGATATACATTCATTTCCGTACACTTATTTTAATATTGCATAAGCTTTTGTAAAAGCTTTCCCCAGTTTAACAAGAAACTTGAGATTAACCCGTTGCTCCATCTGAGCACTTAACATTTTTTCGACGCGTCACTTGTGCGTAGACTAATTCAAACTGATGCAGCATCAGTTCGATTTTTTTCGACATTTCGGCCAACATTGAAGATATACTCGTAATTTTTGAAATAAAAAACATAGAATCAAGTATATGTTTGATACGTCTATTAATACATGACCTAATTTGTGCTAATTGCAAGCAGTTTTGGTCCCCTAGATCCCCCTGATTTAACTCCACTCGATTTTTTCTTATGTGACCATCCTATAAGTTTTATAATTATAAATTCGTTAATGTATATTGGACGTCTGTTAAATATAAGTAGACTATTTTTTTGAGTTGTTGAAAGTTAAATCTCTCTGTGGTCTTTGTGTGGCCCCTGAAGTCTCCTGAAATAACATCCGTGGACATTCATAACATTCGCAGAGATGTTGAAAGTGCTAATTTATGAAATATAATAGCTTAATATTGGCCATTATAATCACATTCTCGAAGTAGACCAGGCAAATTGGTAAAAAATAACTAAATTTGTACATACAGCCTCGATCGACATGCGGTTTTCTGCATCGTATTTGGGATCAGATAAAAATTCGTAAAAATTGTAAAAGGTCCAGACGGTGCCGGTGCATTATTACATCCGGAGTGCATAAAAATACATCCGAAAATGCATAATTTTTTTAAAAATCTTAAAACGTCTTGAAAGGCCGTCAAAATGAGTATCCGGGGGTTGTCGAGGTCGCTGATTACAATGAAAATATCCTTGACACCCGAAACTCCCTCGGAATGCATGCATCGATGCGTTTTATGCACTTTTTATGCACTTTTTGGGTATTTACCAATAATGTTCAACTTTCTTCAAAAACTTTTGTCCCGGGGGGTTTTGAGGTCGCTGATTACAATGAGAATATACTCGACACCCGAAACTCTCGCGGAATGCATGCATCGATGCATTTTATGCAGCTTATAAAGTCCTTACAAAGTCAGAATATTTATATCTATTTTCGTTTCCTAGTAATAACTCTGGGACAAAACACAAAACTAGTAGGCGATGCAAACAGTGTTATTTGCAATAAATTTACACCCACCATAAAAATTCCTTGCAAAATAGATAAGGCCGCCGTATAGCCTATAAATTATATACGTATGTATGTAAAGTGGACTAATCCGGAAATACAGGTCGGTTGTTTTTATAACCACTTTTTTTGGAACGTAGGTCCATATTACATACTAACTATATTTAGCATCACCAACAGAGACCAACCAAATATATTTTATATTTTCAGAATTATTCTGTACTGCATATACTGTGTGAAACAGCCAAATAGAATAAATTCAGGAACTCCATTATTATGATTTTTTTTAGAAAATCCCGAGACACGTCAATTTTTAATTCAAGTGACATCTTGCGACGTAAAAATGTCATCCCTAAATTCAACCGCCTTCAGGTGACAGCTAACGCCCCTACATTTTCAAATTGGAAGTAGGGGCTTGTGATACTTCATTTGAAAGGTATTTTCATTCTCTATTAAAAACTGCTATGGTTTTAAATTTCATTGCAGAAATTAACAAGAAAAAAAAGATTCTCCAGCGTATTAAATATTGTATAAATAGAAAATGATTTGTTTCACTTCACGGCCATGTTAATCGCCAAAACTGTCGTTAGAAAATCCTCACTGCATGAGGGAACTACAACTACACACGGAAAACCCTGAGAAAGTTAATGTTTGAGCAGGAATAATTGGAGAAAATATCATTCTTTTCCTTCTTCATTGACGGCAATTTGAATGGAGAAACTTAAAATAATGTTGGCTAAAAGCTCCAAAATAATGTTGGCAACGATGGCAAACTTGTATCCAGCGGAAGCCCACAACTTCCAGGTAATGCAATATGGTTCCAGCAGGATGGTGCAGCAGCACATTACGAAGTTAATGTCCGGTAATATCTCCACACAATCTTTCCAAATCGCTCAATAGGGAGACATGGTTCTGTAGAATGGTCCGCACGATCACCTGATCTCACGCCGTTAGACTTCTTCCTATGGGGATATGTAAAAAGTATGGTCTACAAAACCAAATCCGACGATTTAGCTGACTTAATAAGAAGAATAACACTTGCAATTAGGTCGATTACCCCGCAGATGTTAACTAACGTTAGAAGACATTTCTATTTGCTTCTAGGATTTTGCCAAGATGCTGGACGCATGCATGTTGAACATCTGCTGCATTAATAATGATTTTTATTTTAATGTAACGAATTTCCTACGCCGGAGAAATTTATCTTTTTTTTCTTGTTAATTTCTGCAATAAAATTTAAAATCATATCAGTTTTGAATAGAGAATGAAAATACCTTTCAAATGAAGTATCACAAGCCCCTACTTCCATTTTGAAAGTTTAGGGGTTGTAGCTGTCACCTGAAGGGGGTTGAATTTAGGGATGACATTTTTACTTCGCAAGATGCCATTTTACAATTAGAAATTGACGTGACTCAGGATTTTCTAAAAAAAGATGCATAATAATGGAGCTACTGAATTTATTCCGTTTGGCTGTTTCACACTGTATGCAAACGCAACGTTCTATGTGCAGTATGCAAAAATTCATACAGGAAAATGTGCAGTCAGTAAACCTATGAAACGGAAAAAATTTCAAATTTTAAGTGTATAGAGAAAAGTAATAAATGTGCCATATGATTGATTGAGAATTGAACCCCCCCCTCCCCCCTTCTAAAAACCCAACGGATTAAGGTCCAGACTACGAGGTGGCCAAGAAAATTCAAGCGTTCAGTATATACACGAATATGGCATCGACAAGACGGGGCATTTCTCATTTGCAAACAAGATCATCCATTATTCGCATAACAAATCGACGTATTTCTTATACAATAATATCGATGATAGTATCGATCGAGTTACTCATTTTTTTTGACGTGTGTAAACACTTTTTGGTGTCTTGACATGAATATAAATAAATAAATAGATGACCATCTTAAACAAAATCCTGTTAATAATGTTCGCAAATCTGTGAAGGAGTATTTGTTATCAATTCATATCAATTCATAGGTTTTAATCCGTTTATTTTTGTTACTAATAAGAGCATACAACTGGTGTTTGAATAAATTGTTTTATTTGGTATCTTGAGTTTTGTAATTATTTTGTATTTTGTATTACCGTATATTCATTGTTATTTTAAATGGTAGTATGTACTTTTGTTGTTTAAATAATTACTTAATCACTTAAATCAATTACTTAGTCAATTTAATTTTCTGGGTAAATGGTTAAGTTGAGTAGCGAAAGCTAGACTTTGCCTAATTTTAAGGAAATTATTATTATTATTATATACAATTGTATGTATATTTACACGATGTTCTGCCATATCCAATATTTTTCTTGCAAGCACTGGTACGTATTCGGGACACACATATCAGTATATTGATTTTTTTATCTCTAGACTCAGATCTATCGACATTCTACATCTGGTTGGTTTTATAAATAAATGCCTTGCCAAATTCGTGTCATAACAGCTCATCCATTATCTCGGCTCGTGCTTTTTTTGTACAAGTCAGGGCCGGACCCAGCCAACCGGGAAACTCTTTAAAGTTCTTAGTTTAAAGAAACTCTTTTTCTGAGCACTCTTTGCAAAAAGTACGAGAATGGGCATACAATACGTATGTCTAAACTGTATCATAAATTATAAATTTTAAACAATTTTATAAAAATATATACCTTGAAATGTAGAAATTTTATTCTGAACGTATTTCTATGTAATCTTTCAACGGACACATCTTGAAATTTTGTCTGGCTCTCCTTAATAGCTGCAGCTTTGGCAGGGTTGAATTATAAAATGAAAGCTTTCATTTGCTGGAAATGTTTCGTCAATCATAACCACATCCGTATATTTTCTAGTGCACTTTTAATCCACTTTAGTAACTAACTGAGTTCAGTTGGTGGATTTAATAAGACGTTAATACGGACCTGACTCTAAAAACGTTTCATCTTATCTGTTGCTTGCCGTGTAATTTGTAACATAAAAAGGTACGTTTATGCATGTACTTGTAAGCTAATCAACTGTATATATAAAACATGGCTAGACAGCTTATATTAACATTCATACAGTTACTAAGTACATCTTCAATCAAAGATAAAATATCTGACTTGTTACCAAATAAGATAAAAACGTTGAGTATTTACACAGTGATTTTATTTTAGGAACTGTACGTACATATGATAAAATACATCCAAAAGTTCATTGAAGGCAACAACCAACACGGGTTAAAAACAAAAGTTTTTTATTTGGCGTTTAGTAAACGGAAAACGAAAACTAGACTCACTCCACGCTTCAAGGCCTGCTTACGGCAAATTTTCAGGGGTGGATTGGAGTTGGAATATCATTTTTGGTGCTCAATCGGCCGTCCGCGGTGTATTCCGCCAACTTCGAGAGCCTTCAAGTAATGCCATGACACGAATTCGAGACAAAACGACATCCCACGTAGCCTTGTACAGGGGCGTAACCAGAGGGGTGGGGGGGGGGGTGTAGTAGTGGTACTTGGGTTGTCAAAGTGTGAAAGTGAGGTGTGGCGGTTATCTAGACAATATAAAATGAACGGTTATCTAGACAATAAATATAAATGAACGGTTATCTAGTCAAAACTTGAAATTGAAAATTGAAAATTCTGTCTGTAAATCGTGAAAGGCATCAGGTGTTGAATAAAGCCACTGGTCATCAACCATTTTTATAAAGGGTGGGCCATCGATTGGTTTCTTTTTAAAACTAAGTGTTATTTCTACATTGCCGACACTGACGCGATTGACATTTGACATATATGTATGTATGTGGTGTCTAACCTCCGCTGTAAGAAATTGATCGTTTTACACTTGAACAACTTTGGGAAATATTGAAAAATGATTTCCAAAGTGGCTGTGTTGCAGAAACAGTAAGAAAATTGAGAACAATTTTTGGTCGAAATGAAGCTCCGTCAGCGCCTGGTGTAAGAATGTTCTTAAGGAAAGTTCGTGAAACTGGCATCCTTATGGATGACATAAGTCATCCACGTGCTCGTCCGGTGCGCACAGCAGAAAGAATTGCTGCTGTTGCCCAATGTGTGCGTGAAAACCCAAGAACCTCAACTCGGCACAGAGCACAACAACTTGATGTCATTCGCACTTCTCTGAAGAGAATATTGCATAAAGACCTCGGATTATTTGCTTGCAAGTTGCAACTTACTCAAGATCTTCAAGATTTCAATCGAAAAATCATTTTTTTCGGACGAAGCTCATTTTCATCTAGGAGGGCATGTTAATAAACAGAACTGTATGATTTAGGGCTATGAAAATCCACACGTAGTCATAGAGAAGATCCTGCAAGAGTGACTGTTTGGTGTGGGTTTTGGAGTGGTGGCATCATTGGTCCGTACTTCTTTCGAAATGAAGATGGTAACAGCGTTACCGTAAATGGAATGCGTTACAGAGACATGTTAACTAATTTTGTGTGGCCACGATTGGACGAGCTTTAGTTCCAGCAGGATGGAGCAACGTGTCACACAAGCCGTGAAACAATCGATCTTTTGCACACCAAATTCGGTAGCCGTGTTATCAACCGTTTTGGAGACATTAACTGGCCATTGCGCAGCTGCGATTTAACACCGTTCGACTATTTTTTATGGGGACATGTTAAGGACCGTTGTTACTCCAACGATCCACAAACAATTGACGCACTGAAGGAAAACATCAATCGAGTTATTCGTACAATAGAACCACAAATAATCGAAAATGTACTTCAAAATTGGGTGAAAAGAATGAACTACTGCCAAGCCACCCGGGGCGGCTATTTAACTGAAACTGTTTTTCACAAATAATAGGAAGGCATACTTTCTTGAATAAAGCAACAATCATTTAAAAATATTCAACGATGTAGTGTTAATAGCAATTTTAAAAAGAAATGGAAAGATGGCCCATCCTATAGCAACTTTCGATCGTTAAAGCTTATTGTTCTGGCATCATCACCATATTAAATTTTCTTGTTAACACCCGACAGTTCCAAGAGTAATCATTCAAGAAATCGATCCCATGGCATACTTTGACATACTTTGCTGATTTTTTATCTTACTGCATTTGGTATGCCAACTACGTTGTTTAAGCCTCTCCCCCAACTTGGACCCACACTGTTCGAGTCTCATCCAGTTCGTTTATACGCAAAACTGCGCGTCTGTCCAACACTTACCACAAGTGCAAGTGTGTATATCCTACGAAGATAAACATAAATTTAGATTTTAATCATCTCCGAGCACCACAACAATAACAAATCCGACAAGGCGGTGGCTGGGGATGGCCGGATACGGTTTGCCCTACGCATTACGCTTCTTACTTAGTTCGGGGCACTTTAAGCGTTTAAACAAATATTTCTACCAGTCGGTCTCTCGGCTTGAGCGACGGAATGAACTCAGATGCGGAGTAACAAACGCTCCGCGCTAACCCCAAAAATGGAGCGGTTGTGGGGGCGTACATGTTGCAGATGTGGACACTTTTGATTAGTCTGCATAATGACGTCACCGCGACTCTCAACTACTACGCGTTATCCTCCACACACTGCCGAAAGTAAACATAATTCATGGTTCTTGATGAATATTAACAGAATATTCCGGATGATTATTTATCAACAGAGTCCGTAGGTTAATAATAGATTCCGGGACCGGTCTTAAAGGGTAACACTACCTTGTAAATTTTTTTGACCATTTTTTTTGACCATCCAAAAATGGTATCCAAAAGGTTTTGTGTGGGGGAAAATTTTTGAGGTGGTTGAAAAATTCAGTTTTCCGAGTGAAGTCACGGTGCTGTTTAAGTAGTAATTTGTACGCGTTCGATATCGGTGCAGTAGGGGTCACTATTCCTTCGTAAACACAGTATATCTTGAATTAGAAGGACATGAAATCAGGAAACAGCAGAAGAACAGCATGAAAACCTTGAATTAGGACAGTTGTATGGCCCAGTCATCGCCGACTAGTGGTAAATAAAAAACTACATTGAAATATACGTACTTGATACGTTTAAACGTGTTTTTCTCGAAACCATGTTTTTCGAGATGGCCATAAAGCTCGCGCCTACAATGAGGGCTACCGTTTTTGTACTCACCAGTTGGCGCCACTGTCGAGTAAGGTCCTGAAGTATAGCTGTCAAAGTTTGCTACTACGGGCGTGAAGACAAAGTTTACATTTAAAACATATTTAATACCTTAAAACCGTATCTATCGTAAAAATATCGAGCATGCCGCAGTGTTTCGCAGTCCCGTTTTGTTCGGAAAAAAAAAATGGACATAAGTTTCCGAAGGATAAAACGATCGCAGGGACAACTATACTCCTTCAAAACATTCACGTGTTTGTAAAAAACATTTCAATCCTGACGATTATGCGTTACCTAAATAACCAAATACAGAAAATCGTAAGTAATAATCTTTCTTATTCCTAGATAATATTACGTTCATGCTTGCTTCAGACACTTGATTTACCCTGACCTTGATAACTGCAACTTTTACATACTTTCATCTCTTTTAATCTTTTGTTGAAAATTTTTCAGCTACTCCTAAATTAAAACCAAAAGCGGTGCCTAGTCGGTAGCCGGAAATTGTCGCTTATCGGTGGTGTATATTCTCGGACCTCACGCTACACTAGCGCCTCTAGCGGCGAAATTATACGCGATAGCCCTCATTTTCAACCAATCGATTTGAAATTCTAACTGCTGCTAAAAAATTAAATTTTCTAGTGAACGCCCGTAGAACTTTTTTATTTATGAAAATATACCGATTTTATAGCCAATTTTCGTCCGATTTTTTTCCAAAAAAAACGTGTTTTTTTCTTTAAACTGCCGCCATTTTTTTTAAATCAATATTTCGGAAAGTTCTACGGTCGTCTACTAGATTTTTCGATGTAATTTCAAAATATTTTTGGTTTTTTGTTCTACATGCACAATTGCAACCTGTAGGTTTACGGCCAGAGAGGTCATAAAAAAAATGTTTCCGAGAGCTGTTGTGCTGCCATTTTGTTTTTAAATGACTTTTAAAAAATATTTTTGTATACTTTAGGAGATGTGTAATGATGCCTAAAAAAACGAATTTCAGTAAATTGTTTTGCCTTTCTACAATAAATTCGTGAAATGAGTCTCGATTTTGACCCCACAAGGTAGTGTCATCCCTTAACGCGACTGGTAGGTATACTGTTATATGTGTCACATTTATGAAGTACATCGTCAACTCCTTTATAATATATAGTACAATCGTAGTTCAATCAGATAACGCCATTATATTCCGGAACATAACCCGTCTGCCGTGTAGTGCGTCCCACTCTAAACATGTTAAGACACGTGCCAAAGGTGTAGTCGCGAACGTGAACATAATTTACACTTACTGTTAGTATCAGTTAAACTGCGCTGGTCGATGCATCAGTAGTGTGCTCGAAACGTGGATTAAGAATGTAAAAATGTCGAGACAGCATCCGTCACATGTTACGGTGGAGCGTTGGATAAACAATTTTGCGGAACTGACCTTTAATGGCAGTGAACTGCGTTGTACCGTGTGTGCCAGTGTACTGATGTGGCACGTCAAACAGATGTGTTTCAGCATGTTGCTGCAGACAAACATAAAACTGGTGTAAGTGGTGGTGTGAGTGCGCGAGACAGACGGAGACAATTTAACTTGGATTTAGTCAAAATGATGGTAGCGTGTAATATTCCATTCGCCAAATTAGATAACCTCGAGTTCAGACAATTTGTTCAGAACGCTGCGAGTGTAAAGTACTGCCAAGTTAGTCTGCCTGCAGAAACAACTCTTAGACTATTATACATAGCACCACTGCGTGAAAAAGAAGGAATTGCACGGTGAATCTATATGACTTAGTAAAATTTGTTAAAAGACAGAACGTAGCTAACGTAGTGGTTGGGGGACTGGATGGGACAAAAGCCATGGAAGGGCATTCGATAGCTTCAAGGGTGTTGGAAAGCAAACATGCAGAAACAATTAGTGAGTACGTGAGTAGCAGGCTACCATTGATACATACATTTTCGTGCTAACAACGGCAGAAAAATAACAATAGCAGGCTAAACTAACTCGATCTGCTATCGCTGTTCGCGCTATTTAAAAACGCGTCACAGATTTCAGCCAGTTGTCGTTCCGTAGCGACGTAGAGAGTATCGCTTGTGGATATCAGAAATGGTTACTTAAGTAGCTTTTTTTTCTGTGTTCAACATTGTTTCCAGATACATATGTATAAATGGAAGCCCACGGCCTATGCGTCACGGTGAATGACGGCGAATTGCTTCGGCGGCCCTCAAGACGCAAAACGGGAGGGTCCCTTCAGGGCCGTCCGAAGCAGAAATACCGCGCCCTATTAATTTAACGGTATGATTTACGCGACTAGCTTTTACGACGTGGACGGATCGTAAAAATTAGGACACGCGGAACACGAAAAGGATACCCACCCAGGGTGACAAGGGGGGAACTAAATACGCGATAAAATAAAAATAAATTTAAGTTTATAGTTCGGCGAGTTTTATTCTCATGGGGAGGGACGAGGACCGAACCTAATAAAAAAAAAATCGTCATCGTTTATTTTTTTTTATCCTCGGTATTTTACCTCATACCTTTTTTCAGTTTAGTACCGATAAATCTTCAATATCCGTTTATCTTGGTCATGTTAATTGTTTGTAAGAATTGAATATAAAGAAGTCCCGTAGTTCCAAAAGAACGAATTGAAAAAAAAATCGCAACATTAAGAAAACAATTAAAGGAAGTTTGATTCTCTTCTCTAGCCTATTTCAGTTTTAAGTAGCGAAACAGATCCAAAATATCGTACAAAAAAAAGTAAAAAACGTTCTCAAAGTATGCCTTGGAATCGACCTCTCATGTATTGAATCATTATAAGAGATTTAATCGGGCGAGTAGCAACAGAGAATGTAATAGTCTAATAAAAAAACTAACTATTACCTTACATAGCCGTACTTAATCCCGAAAAATCACACTTAAAAGAACGTATCCATAAAAACTCTTAATTATAAAACTGGACCATGTAACATCCGTATTCACAAGTGATGACGTCACGGAAAGACCGTGACATCTTCACGATCCCAGGGCACTATATTAGAAAAATTAACTGTGGAGGCCGTTACAGTTGCACAAAGCAAAGATGGGTTCTTACGTTAGTACATACAGACATAAGTCGTAACCCAGTTAAGACCGAGGGTCATAAGTAATGACCCAGCTTTGCCTGCCAATGTCGTTCTAGACTCTTTCGCTACGTCGAAATGTATCCAGAATTTTACGATAACGGGTATCATGTGTTCCTGTTGCAAGGCGATACCTGTTCCAAATACGTGTTCCCAAAATACCTGTTTTTGGCAAGTGAGACTCTAATATTTCGTCGGTTTAAAGGTCAAATTCATTAAGTAATCCCAAATCAAATGTAAGAAAATTGCAATTGTCCAATAAACCATACTTGCTCAGTCATATAATAGCTAGTGTTAGCCCCTTAGTATGTTTATTTGTGTATTCATTATTGTATTATAATGTATTTTCTCTGAACTATCGATTTTCAATAATAGTGCCTCCGACTAGTGAGTCCGACTCTCAGCTGTTCAACTGTTGCAACTCGCCCGATTCATGCCTCTAATCATTACTCTTACAACTGTCTGCTACCTCTTTTGGTTCTATTGTCCCAGAAATCGAATGCCTAACAGCTACCAGACTTAGATATTATGCAAATCAAAGACCTATCCGAGGATTTTGTCGAAAAATGTTTCGCTTCGATTTTAAGGGTTTTCTTCAATCTCTGTGTGAATATTGTTTATACATAAATAAAAAAGAGTTGACCGACAGATAGATACACGACGCGATAAGATAGATATAGGATAGGAATGGAAATAAAGCATTAATAGGCGATAAAAAAGTTAATTTAAATTTATGGTTCGTAGTTTATTGTCCCAACTCGGCAGGAAAGAGAAAAATCCGAACCTAATAAAAAAAAACGTTAAAGTTTCTTTTTTTATCCCCGGTATTTTGCCTCACATATTTTATTCAAGTTTATTGCCGATAAATCTTTAACACAAGAGAGTATTTCTTGTGTTATGTGAACTATGCTTTAACAATTTCTGTAGATAATGCATTGTCGTGGCGAAGAAATATGGGCAAATAAAAAAAAATCGAAATGTAGGCAAAGTAGTAGGAGATTCTTATCTCATACAGTTGAACTGTGCATTGATTTTCAGACATAACAACCCATCCCAGGTATCTACATACAGTCTGCAAGTATACAAAATGAAATATGATACATGAATTGATTTTTCTTTAATAATGTTTTAATGAAAACACACGAAAAATTAGCTCCAAATTTTAAACATTTTTTTCTTGCGTTTTGTATTTTGTTACACCTTTCTATCATTCATCGTCGCATGTCATGAACAGCTGGAAGATTGTTCGAAGTGTATCGACTTTATAATTTGTATAGACGTCTTACAATAATAAGAAAAGCGGAGACTTGCCAAGAATTCTCGTGGTCGACCGAATAATTGCAAACGTCTTTCCTGTTTGCGCAAAGCAGTTCGACATTCCTTCGTGTCTATAATTAAAATAATCTTTTTTTCTGTACATATGTTACATTTTTCTCTTCAATATCCCAATTTCATTACAGGAGCATGGGACTCACGTCATAATTGTGAGGGAGTTTTTATTGGACTTAAATAGAACACTGCTATGTTGTTTTGATAACAAATGCGTTGCTAAAGGTCCTCCATATCGCCACTGGGTGTTTCCAAAATTTAATTTTTAGATAAGGCCAGAGCAAAAAATCACAGGGGGTCATATCGCAAGATCTATGCTCATATATTTAATTGATTAATTGATTATATTATATTGATTATATAATATACCGCCTATATAATTAATTGTTTCCTCATCTTGTTGAATTTAATTTTCTTGCAATTCATCGGCATGCAACATTTGTTAAAAAGATGTTAGAATTTGTAAACAGTACAACTCTACATTCAGTGTTCTGTTAAAAAAATATATGTATGTTGGACAATCCGCGTGAACCGGATCAGAGCTACGACTAAAATTAGAAGCAACGAAAAAAAAACAAGAAGACTAGAACTAAGGAGACCGAACTCGTTTGGTATCTAGGGATCAAATCTGTCCGCCTCCAGGAGGCGCTCAAAACAGTAATGTACTCGAGTCACATGATGAGCAGCGGTCAGCGGTCCACATGTGAATGTTTATCATAGACAACCATGTTATGGTTTGGCTTTAACAATAATATATACAAAAATAAATATGGTTCAAAAGTGCTGTGTTGCATTGTGTGATTTAAGAAGCGGTCCGAATAACTGGACATTATTTCAAATTACTGATGTATGTGTGAAACGAAATATTTTCCTTTTTTTGTATTGTTAACGTTGAAGCACGTAACATGAAATATTTTGAGTACATTTTCATATTGATCATTGCTAAAATTTGTAATTGCAGACATTACTTGTGTAGATTCAATATAATATTCAACAACAACGAATTAACGAAAAATATCGAGCGTCTGTCAAATGTATTCGCACCACGGACATTCACACGGACTCTAACCTCTAATGCACACAGATTAGTACAGTAGAGAACCACGGTATACGTATAGATATCTGTTTATATACCTTAGCAACCAGAGTACACAACTGTTTACAGCGCCTCTGGAGGCGGACATATTCGAGCCCGTCGCGTTATATAGCGAAAAGCCGCAGTTCGGTCTCCTTAGTTCTAGACTTCTTGCAAAAAAATCGATAAAGGGCTCATTTTAAAGCTTGAGAGTGTCTACTTTCAAATGTCGAGGGCGCCTTAGAAAAGTGCAATATGGCGGCCGGAAGCCGGTGAAAAATCAAGTGACCAGCAAAAAAAACTTGCAAAAATAAAAATTCGCAACCGATCGGGTCGGTTCTCGTCTCAAATTGTAGCTGATGAATCCTCCTAAAAAGCTGATGTGGTAGGTTGACAAACTCCAACATGGCGATCCAACGAATCCAATATGGCGGTCAAAAATCCAATATGGTGGACGAAATTTTCGAAAATCAACCGATTTGTACCAAATTTATTATACGGGGGATTTTGGGGTCACCGATTACGAATCCGAAGTTCGACTTCCAAAATCCAAGATGGCGGACCCAATATAGATTATGTTATTTAGTTTCCGTATTGGGTCCACCATCTTGAATTTAAAAATCTGACCTCGGATTCGCAATCAGCAACCCCAAAAACCCCCGTATACCAAATGTGGTGTGCATATCGGTTGATTATTTAAAAAATGCGTCCGCCATATTGAATCCACCATCTTGAATTTGACAAATCTGACCTCGGACTCGTGATCAGCGACTCCACAAACCTCCGTATATCAAGTTTGGTGTAAATCGGTTGATTTTCAAAAATTCGGTCATCATATTGGACGTTTGACCGCCATATTGGATCCGCCATGTTGGATTTTGTCAACCTACCACACCAGCTT
Organism: Aromia moschata; assembly: GCA_029963805.1. Classification (NCBI taxonomy): domain Eukaryota; kingdom Metazoa; phylum Arthropoda; class Insecta; order Coleoptera; family Cerambycidae; genus Aromia; species Aromia moschata. The sequence continues at coordinate 3,085,136 of JAPWTK010000014.1, read as the reverse complement.
TTTAGGGGCATCCACCAGCTACAATTTGAGTCGAAAAACGACCCCATCGGTTGCGAATTGTTGTTTTTACTGAATTGTTGTAAGTTTTTTTTTGCTGGACACTCAATTTTTTCTTCGGCTTCAGGCCGCCATATTGGAGCTGCCATATTGGATGTTTCAAAGGCGCACTCGACATTTGAAAGTAGACGCTCTAAGCTTTAAAATGAGGCCTGGGTCGATTTTTTTGGTTGCTTCTAATTTTGGTCGTAGATCTGATCCGGTTCACGCTGATTGTCCCATATATCCAACAATCCTCCTTCTGCTCATAGCTGCCCAAACGCCAATTTTTGTGAATGTAGTAGAGTTTCAATATAGTGAGGGTTGTCTGCACTCCAAAGTCTCATATTCTGAGAGTTAACTAACCCGAAAGATGGACCCAAGCCTCATCAGCAAAAAAAAAGGACTTTTTCGAAGACAGAATCGTTATTGTTAAAATTATTAATAAAAAATTGGGAGAACTGTAGTCTTAGAGGTTCATTCGTTAATGGCGTTAATTTGGCCGGGTATCGCTTGGAAAAAATTTGGACTAATCATCAATTAATTTCCCCACTGAACTTGGATAAACAATTTCACAATTGATGGCTCTGAAGGCCGTTGACCGAACATTGAATAAGAAAAATTAGGCGAATGAGAACAAAGGATCCCGAACGTTTTATATCTGTTAACCGATGACATCTGATGTCGAATTTGATTAGTTGCTAGTCCGTCGCCTGCGTTAGATGACGTCACTGTTCGCTAAATCCTAATAATACAGTTCTAGGAATTTTTCTGTTAATTGAACACTGGTTGCTGTGGTACCAGGCTGTCTGCTATTTCTGTACTAATTTTGCAAGCCAGATGTAGCTAACTAAATAGTCGTTAGAAGAAATGCCGGATAGGACGAGTGGTCTTTGCCAAAATTGTACTTTTTTTAATGTAGACTATACATTTTATTTTAGACAATATACAGGTATATAAAAATAACGAGCCTTTGTGAGTCAATTTGTCTACAAGCTGGCGTAACATAGAAAGCACTCAAATAAATTCGACCTCAAGTTGGCTGTGAAAAAAACACAGTTTCTTTTTAATAAACTTTTTTATTTAGGTTTTATATACCCGATAAAAGTATCCATCACATAATGTGACAGTCCTGATAATTCAATGAGGTTATAAACTTATGATTAAGAATATAAATACGTCTTTTTTTGCTCAGCACACTTGGAAAAGGTTTTGTTTAATGACTCGTTATTATTGAAGTTTGAAATTTTGTGCTACAACGCAGGGCTCGACACTATAAAACTCTATGATAATGAACGTATAAACCGTATTGTTAAGCGCCTTGTAAATTATATAAGCGTGTATTTCTTGCCCCTGCATACCCACGCCACTGACCGATCCTTCCCGATGTCCCGGTACTCACGTCTGCGCGGTAGTACGCCGATCTACCAGCAGATATTTCCGAACTCTAATATGTCATGATATCATGTTCAATTACAGAATGACCATTACCAACTTACTCTTAGGCGTCAGTTATTGTCACATTTTCCAAAGAAATCAGAATATCCTCTTCCCTATCAATATTTTCCAATTTTAAATTCAATGCCTCATCATGGGACACGTTGAACACATAGGCGTAAAATCCATTAACTCGTACGGTTACGGGCCATTAAAATTTAATGGAAAATTTTGACGGCGGTATAAATCAAATAAACGGATTTAATGTTTGGGAAAGGCAGACGTTTTCTCGTGCGTTTATCACTATAAATTAGGACAATGGGTGACCCTTTCGTACAGAAATCCGGTGCCGGCATGGGGTTTATTGAAATTTTGCCGTCCACTCCCCCCCTCGCCTTGGTACCCAATCATATCCCATAAAAGCATTGTCCGAGATCACATCTACATTCTTTTTGTTTGCACAAGAATATCAGATTTTGAAAATAAAGCGTACGTAATGGTAGTTTTGTAGCAAATTATCAAATTTAGTTCATACAAAAAATAATAAGCAGAAGCAGAAAATTTACAGTAATCGTAGAAAAAAAATGCATTATCAAAACTGCATTATACAGGATACCTCATGATGTAGGCAATGAAATGTTTTGCCACAACTTCAAAAAAATCTCGAAAGGGACTTCCGAAAAGGAAAACTATTTCATAAAAATCTACTGATTGATTGATTAGCTGATATACTTCTGCTTTATACTGATACTAGCGACCCGCCCCGGCTTCGCAGGGGTGCACGTGGACTTTTTTGTAGACCTTTTTAAGGCGTACAATACTGTAGTACATTATTTTGATCTATCTTGTAGGGTTCAGCCAGCGTTTGCAATGTAAGCGCAAAAAAAATGTGTTTATTTACGACATCACATTAGAAACCTCTAAAATTATCAGTGTTTCTCTACTATATTATGCATGTATTATACATATAGACCTTCCTCTTGAATCACTCTATCTATTTAAAAAAACCGCATCAAAATCCGTTGCCTAGTTTTAAAGATCTAAGCATACATAGGGACAGACAGACAGCGGGAAGCGACTTTGTTTTATACTATGTTAAGATAACCATGACCGGAAGTGCCTGACTATAAAAAAATGCTGGTACAAAAATATGAATAAACGATTGAAAAAAGTAAATTTGAAAAAAATTCATAAATAGAGAAGTCTGTAAATAAGTAAACAAATAAATAATTAAATAAATAAATAAAACTACACAGACGAACTAAATGTTATAAAATTTGACTCTATGCGACATTGTATCCTGTGATCTTATTAGGTAAATCATGATCTACTGTGATGTGCATGTATTACATGCCAATTTTTGTACGAAACCGGGATTTTTTCCGAATAATCCATCCCACCAAAGCAATTACGCTATGAAACTGGAACCTTACCAACATTTTTGTTCGCCTCACAGTGAGGTCGCTTCCAGCATATACGAGGTGCGTAAATTAAGTAGTGAGACTGGCAACATAGCGCCCGATCTAGCAGCACTGCGGAGACGGGACTTGGAAGGGCGGTAGGTTAACATGTAATACACCTTCAGTACAAGTTTGAACTTGTTATAGTCATTTGTTTGTTCTTTGTGACCGGTTTTTTCTAGTGCGTTTTAAAAATGAGTGACATTAATTTTGAGCAACGGTGTGCTATCAGGTTTTACTTCAGACTTGGACACAGAGCGCCGAATACTTTTTCAAAACTTCAACACGCCTATGAAGACAGTGTTTTTTAAAGAGCCCAGGTTTTCCGGTGGTTTAAAGCATTCTCAGATGGAAGAGAGTGGACTGAAGATGAACCACGCAGAGGAAGGCCTTCATCTTCAAGAACCGATGAAAATGTGGATAGAATTCGGGATCTTGTGCGTTCAGATCGTCGGTTGACGACAAGAATGAAAAATTTTCGCAAAAATGGTTCCAAAAAACCGTTCGCAGGAATAAAAAGACATCGGTAGAGAAAGGTGTCTTGACTTTTTGGAATCGATTGAAAATGATCCCCATTTTATGGAACGTGTCATTACTGATGATGAGACATTGATGACTGATGGGTGTTTGAGGACGACTGGGAAACCAAGCGCGGAAGCATGGAATGGCACACTTCAAGCTCTCGAAGATACAAAAAAGCAAAAATGAGCAAGTCGAAGATCAAATGCATGCTGATTTGCTTTTCTGATAGCCAGGCCATTGTCTACAAAGAGTTTTTGCATCCAGGCCAAACAGTAAATCAACAGTTTTACAGGGAAATTCTTGAAAAACTTCGACAAAGGGTCGTGCGTGTGAGACCAAACATCAAGAACAACTGAATGTTGCATCACGACAATGCGCCTTGTCACACAGCCATTTCAGTAAACGAGTTTTTAGCCAATGAAAACATTCCGGTGGCTCCTCAGCCTCCTTATTCGCCTGACTTGAGCCCTTGTGAATTTTTTCTCTTCCCGAGATTGAAAATCACCTCAATGGACGTCATTTTTGGACCACAGAAAACATTCAAACGGCTGTAACCGAACAGCTGAAGGCTGAGGAATGGAAGAACCTGGAACATGAGTTCCAGCACTGCTATGAGGAATGTAAGAACCGTCTCCAGCGCTTTGTGGCTTCCCAAAGAAGATATTTTGAAGGAGACAATACTGAACTGTAATTCTATTCGAATACAAAAAATTAAAAAAATCAGTCTCATTACTTAATTTACACACCTCGTATGTAGATGTACATACATCTACTAAGCACGCCAACGTATCCACGTATTATTTATTATTAATTATTTATTATACATATCTTATGTACGTATACTGCGACCTAGGATTTTTACACATTGCGATTAAGTTTTTGACTTTGGTTTAATAAATAATAAATGAGGTTATCCGTCCCATTAATAGTTAAATACACGGACGAGGCGAAGGAATAATTATAGAACTATTTCATAAATTATATGGAATGCCATTAACGGCAAGAGTCAGTTGCGGTCAAGGAAATAACACAGACCTGCAAAAAATACACTTTTTTCTTTTTTTTTTAACCCTAATAGGTGATTCCGAAGGTTTTTGACGTGCTGAATACAACACCGTTGTCCGATTTACCCTATCACCTCACAATTTTCAGAAAACCTAACCTAAAACTGCAAAAAAAGGCTTTTTTTGGCCTATATACGATACGATATACGAGATTGGGTAAAATGGACTCGACCATCGTATTCAGTAAATCAAAACCTACAAAAATCAATAGTAAAAAAAAAAAAAAATATTACTAATGGTGGCGCAACTATTATTTTATTTAAGTGATTTCACGAGAATTTCTAGAATGTACGGAATGTTTCGGAAACGTACAAAGAATTCAGAATTGAATAGGCTATTCCAAAGGATTTTGACCTGCCAAACACGATGCCGTTACTGGTTTTTCTCCATGAAGTTAGAATTATGAAAAAACATAACCTTAACATTGATATGAAGCGAGTCTTTTCACATTTATTGGGTAATATTAGGTATCGCTGCCAACGTCTATCTTAATCAAATGCATTAATTTTTTGTTCTGAAAACATTTTTGAATAAATAGATAAATAAAACATAACCGTAAAATACATCAAACGCTATATTCGTAATACTCAGCTTTCAATCGCTCAAAGATATAATCAGTATCATATTAGATATTTAATATGATATTTATTATTTCTTTAACTGATTGAAAGCTGAGTATTACAAAAATAAATGTTTTATATATTTTAAGGTTATATTTATTAGTATTATTTTTATTCAATATTTTTTTCAAAAACAAAATGACGTAATGGATTAAGATGGACTATGACAGTGATGCCTAATATTACTTATGGCCAATAAATAAGAAAAGACTTGCTTGGTTCATATCAATTTTAAGGTTATGTTTTTTCATAATAATTCTAACTTCATGGACAAAAACAACGTAATGGCATCGTGTTTAGCATGTCAAAATCCTTTGGATTAGCCTATTTAATCTTTGTACGTTTCCAGAACATAGATTCTGGAAATTCTTGTTGGCATAGCACACATGTTCTTTGGCATAGCACACATGTTCTTTGGCATACCACACATATTTTTTTTAGCTCAGGAACGATCCCTACTTTTTCTTTTATCCTATATATACTTTTTTATATATTCGGACATGCGTTATTTCAATAATAAATCGTTTTCCCATATGCTGCGAAGTTTGGAGCACATTGTATATTTGTGCATATGTGTCTAATCTCGTTGCCACCCTGTATAATATAATTTGTAGAAAAAATCATGTATTTTAAAAATTTTCACTATATCAATTACTTGAAATTAAAGAGACCTTCCAACTGCGAATTTTCGACGAAATTCTCGGCTCCCCTAGTATATTTTTTACGAGCTACACTACATTTCTAGCACGTATCCGTATCCGTATGCCGTCCGCGCGCGGATGCGCTCTCTGAAGCGGCACCGCATAAAACATTTTAAACGCCAAAGGGGCTGATTTATCTACAGGGGGGTGGCGAGCGCCCCGTGAATCCGGCGACCTTAAAAATCAAACGGAGCCCTCGTCGACTTTACGATATATTTTTCGGGGCGATTTATGCTCGGCTCACTTTCGCAGGAAGCCATAGGCGTAGGAGTGGGGGTGGTTTTGCGCCACCAAGGGATCAAACGCGTTGAAAAACAAAAACGTGAAAATCCTCAGTTTCCGCATTAAACTCTAAGCATGTATGTTATCCTTTATTATTCTTTATACGAGGAAATAATTGGCGATAGTGAGATTTAAAAAAAAAATTGAATCTTTTGTTTTTGCATTTTCTCGAAGTACAATATTTTGAAAATTTGCTGTCAAAATTTCAAGTTAATCTAATGAATAGTTTTTGAGATATCCTATAATACCTGTCCTCTTAGGAGAGACGGCAGGTTTCACCTTACGTATGTATACATATATTTCACATTATGTATGTATGTATGTACAAAAAAATCTAAATTAAATTGACATTTCCACGTCGGCGCAAGGTATTTTATATGGCTCAGAAATTGACGACTCTATGTAAGTAGTTTATTAAATTGTATCTGTATAAGTAAGTACGAGGTGTGTAAATTAAGTAATGAGATTGGAATCGTAGAGCCCGATCTAGCAACACTTCGGAGACGGGACTTGGAAGGGCGGTAGATTAACATGTAATGCACCTTCAGTACAAGTTTGCACTTATTCGAGTCATTTGTTTATTCTTTGTGACTGTTTTCGTAATCAGGTGATTCCTCAGCCTGACTTGAGTTCTTGTGACTTTTCCTCTTCCCGAGATTGAAAAATCACCTCAAGAGACGTCATTTTGGGACCTTAGAAAACATTCAAACGACTGTAACCGACCAGCTGAAGGCTATTCCAGTATATGAGTTCCAGCACTGCCATGAGGAATGCAAGAACCGTCTCCAGTGCTGTGTTGCTTCCCAAGGAACATATTCTGAAGGAGGCAATACTGAATTGTAATTATATTCGAATAAACAAATTTTAAAAAAATCAGTATCATTACTTAATTTACACACCTCGTATATTAATCAAGCTACCTACATTTCTACAAAATTACTACCTAATTACAAAATTACATTTTCAAAGACGGTGACCACTATATTTTCAAAACTACTGGACGGATCATAAAGAAATGTATATACATAATATATCCTAGGCATAAAAAATGTACTTTCCCGAAGGTGTTCTTTTTGATAAATACTTTTTTTACATAAACAATAAAGTGCATTTTTTCCTTAAAATTCTTGAATACACTGTCAACGGCCAGCATTTTGTCCAGTTTGAGATTCGATTAAGCACCAAAGAAGGTATTAAACTAACGTGTTACGTTAATATGTTCGGAAATCGTTGCTGGAACAAACCTACTGAGTTACACGAAGAAAACAAATTATATAAATAAAAAAACTTGCTTGTGATATTTTGCAATTTAAGATAGCAAAAAAAATACCGTTAAGCGTAAATACTCTTTGTTCTCTTTGGAACACGAACATTTTTTATTTACGAAATTTGCAGATTTTTATTAAAAAAATCACTCGGTTAAGGGTATGTATTATTAAATTGTTCATGTAAGAAACTAGAGCCCCCCCCCCCCCCCAAATAAAAAGATTACGAACCGCTATCGAAGGAAGGGAGAAAAAGATAAGCCGGCGATTTATTCACTGATTTTTTGGCGGCACACCGTGTGCCAACGGTTGAATGTTAATTTCCCGGGGAACTTTTTTGTATTTATATTTATAAGATTGGCAAGTGCACCGTCGTAGTGCACACACTAGGCGGGGGCATTGACTGCATAACCAACGCGGCTTCGTGTACGGCGTGTCCCAAAATAAATGGAACATTTGAGATCTGATCGTTTTTTTTTAAACTGACAACAGATTCAGATTCAGTGACCTCGAAAATATACACATGTGGAACTTTAATTTGGAAGCATATAAAATGCTAAGATAATACCTAAAATAATACCTTCCACAAAATATTGCCAAAGTTTCACCTATCACAAACAACACGATATATTCCCCTATCGTGTAGCTCCGCCTTCCGCGTCTCGAGTCGGCAGTTCGGCAAGGTTCGGCAACGTTTCGCGTTTCGCTGGCGACCATTTAGCTCGAGCCTCGAGCCGTCTAGGCGTAAGTATACCTAATAAAATTGGTGTTTCGTTTAATACTCCTTAAAAATGTCCGCTTATACCGTCGAGGAAAAAAGACAAATTATTAAATCGTATTACGCTGGTAATTCACCGCAAGAAATAATTGGCAAGTTTGCGTTTTCTTTTGAAAATCGACAGGTTCCCGTAAGGTCTACAATTTTCAAAATAGTTAATAAGTTTGAAACTTATGGGTGCCTACAAAATTGTAGAAAATGTTGTCATTCAGACGATGACCAGCCTGTTAGAGCGTTACCGGAAGAAAGGGAACTTCGCGAGACTGCTGTTTGTAGTTTAGCTGAAGTTAACTTTCCCTGTAATAGCAACCAAATTTCTGATGAACTTGATATTCAGCCTCGAACGGTTAGGAAAATTTTAAAGCATAACAAATTTAAATGTTACAAGTTACAGACTACTCTAGAAATATTTCCCGAGGACCAGACAGTCTGAAATTGAGATCTGTTTATAAATACGGACGTAAAAAACATGCACTTATGATTACGCAATTCTACTGTTGTGCCTTGTACTAAACCGAGTACATCCACCACTTACCAACGATCTGCAACTGAACTAATCTAATGCTGCAGCACCGACCATAAACAAAGGTCCACTCTAAGCTCCACCCACTAATGCACTCTTCTTGCCCCGTCTCGTATATCAGCGATTGTCGGTGGCCGGCATTGTAGAGGAGTACATTACGTATGACGTCTGCTCCGCCTATCTTGCCCTACCAATATTCCTTGCATTTGAAATGCATGTAATAGAATCTCCTATGCTTCCAAATTAAAGTTCCACACGTGTATGGCTATACTATAGGCCAGTCAATAGAGCTTTTTGACATGACACGATTGATACCTGAAATCCGACTACGGGATACTTTTAAGTTCAGTCCTTAGATGAAAACGTATATGAATTGGTAGTCCAATTCATATACGTTTTCATCTAAGGACTGAACTTAAAAAGTATCCCATAGTCGGATTTCAGGTATCAATCGTGTCATAAACTCACCCCTTTTCGAGCTCTATTGACTGGCGTACTAGTCGCTTTCATTCCTCGACCTGAAAAGGGCCGATCTCCAGATTTTTAAACATTTTTGAGGTTATGAACGAAATGCGACATGTTACACGGGCATTATATAAAATGACAGCTTTGGACGCTCGGGCACATACAGGGCGCTCTTTTAATTTTCGGCTGAAGGATCCCACCGTGTATCCCACGTTCATATAACGGTATTTATAAATGGGATGCCCTGTATGAAGGGACGTGCTAATTTCGGCGAATCTGCGGCCGAAGCCACTTGTTCCATTCGCGATGCGATAGTCAACGAAATGCAAAACGAGAATGCGCCGCACACAAAAAGGCTCTACAGCTGGCCCGCACGTTATAGAAGTGGATTTGCCCACGGTGTCACGTTCTAAAATAAATTCACACAGTGGCCGCTGGCGGCGAGCCAAGCCGAGATAGTCCAGTAGGCAGGGATCTAAAATCACCAAAAACTGTTCTTGAAAGATATAGGGCTAGTTTTGACGGTTCCCGATGTATTTTTTTTGCGTAGAACACAAAGCGCGGGGTCCGTAGAGCTAAAACCGTCCGCTAATTTTTTAAATTAACAATTTGTGAAAAAGAAACATCTTTTTTTCACATTTGGCATATTTTAGATAGCATATGCATATAAGAAGTTGTAGCCTATTGAATTTTAAGTAGTAGGGCGAAAGTAGGGCGAGTATGATCATGAAATTTCTTGGAGGGACTACTGTCTGTAGTATGAAGTTACAAAAAAAAAATTCAGCTCGATCCGTTAATAACTTTTCGAGTAATTAACGATAGCATTTTTTTTGCCTTAATTGGCAATAACGCCATTGCTTTGTTTATTGTACGATATTGACTGGGTTGGGCTAGAAAAAACATAAATCCCTTCAAGTTTGCGAGACTTTTTCAGATTTTGAAAAATATTAGTTTGGGACAGTTTTATAATATTTTCTACGCGACTACATTTTTTGACGCGACGTATACATACATATGGGACATTTGATGTCAATTCGGACAACAAAATTTTAGATTTAGCCCAAAATTTGTGTGGAGGTAACTTTTCGAAAGAAAATACGATTCCCAATTTTAGACCCCTAGAGTAAAAAGGTGAATTTTGATGAAGGTCCAAAGTTTGGTATGTCTCTTGAGAACTTTGATAAGTTTTTACCGACACTTATTTTTTGTTTTTTGTTTTTCTTAAAAAAAAAGTTCATTCATTTTACTACCGATCCCTCCTAATCCGATAATGGGCCTGAAGTAAGTTCAAAGAGAATTTTTTTTAAATTATGTTAATTTTAAGGCTTTTAAAAATTTTTAATTCAAATCCGATGTAAGATTTGGTTAATTTACAATGATTGATTCGATTTAGTGATGTCAGGGTTATAATTTTAACCTTTTTTTCATTTAAAAAATTGTTATTATTTTCTTCATAAATTTATAAGTAATAATTGTAAATAAATATATTTTCTAATATTTTGTTTCCGTAGTATTCAGGTTTTGTAATAAAAAAAAATAAATAAAATAGTTAATCAAAATTTTATTCTATACAATTATTTTACAATATTTTATAATCTTCGTATGTTTTGGATTCTGAATGCATTTTTGCTCGTATATAAATCGTTTTTTTATTACTAAAACCTGAATACTACAGAAACAAAATATTAGAAATAATTATTTACAATTTTTACTTATAAATTTATGAAGAAGATATTTAAAAATTTTTAAATGAAAAAAAGTTTTTAAAATTATAACTCTGACGTTACTAAATCGAATTAATCATTGTAAATTACACAGATCTTACATCGAATATGAATTAAAAAAAATTTAAAAACCTTTAAAAATAGTTTTTTTAAATTATCATGATATTAAAAAAATTCTCCTTGAACTTACTTCAGGCCCATTATCGGACTAGGAGGGATCGGTAGTGTAGTGTCGTATTGACCGATTTTTTAATTTTAAAATTTGTTGCCCCTAATGATGGGTATAAAAAACCCAAAAAATGTGAAAAAAATATAGGCATATTCTACTCGGCAAGTGTTATCACATACAACCGATAATATTTTTTCTAACATTTGCAAAAAAGTAGACAGCTTATCAAAGTTATAGTTCTCAAGAGACATACCAAACTTTGGACATTCACCAAACTTCTCCTTTTGACCCTAGGGGTCCAAAATTTTGGGAATCCTACTTTCTTTCGAAAAGCTACCTCCACACAAATTTTAGGCCAAATCTAAAATTTTGTTGTCCGACGACATGGAATGTCCCACAAATTATTTTAGCGTTGCCGCTTTGAAATTGTCGGAAATGTGACTATAATATCTTGACTCCCATTTTTTTGTTTAAATACGCGTCTTGAAGCCATGCTGTAGGCATGCATTTTGAACATTTGCTGCATTGATAATGATTTGTGTTTTATTTTAATGTAACGAATTTCCTACGCCGGAGAAACTTTTTTTCTTGTTAATTTCTGCAATAAAATATAAAACCATAGCAATTTTGAATTGAGAATGAAAATACCTTTCGAAAGAAATATCACAAGCCCCTGCTTCCAATTTGAATATTTAGGATTTTCAAAAAAAAACGTCGCGTCAAAAAAGGTAGTCGCGTAGAAAACGTTATAAAACTGGCCCAAATTTAAATTTTTCAAAATCTCAAAAAGTCTCGCAAACTTGAAGAGGTTTATGATTTTTCTAGCCCAACCCAGTCAATATCATACAATAAACAATGAAATGGCGTCATTGTTAATTAAGGTTTAAAAAAAATTCGATCGTTAATTACTCGAAAAGTTATTAACAGATCGAGTTGAAAAAAATTGTTTTTTATATCATACTACAAATGGCAGTCCCTCTAAGAAATTGCACGATGATAGTGGCCCTACTTTCGAAGTAAAAAAATAGTGAAAAAGAGCGCTTTTTCAACTTCAGCAGTCATTTGCAAGTTAACAATAGTACTTGGAGAGTTCGGGTTGGGCTTAAAATTTTGGAAATTCAATAGGCTACAATTAAAATTTAGGCTACAACTTCTTATATGCATATGCTAATTAAAATATGCCAAGGAACGGAGATATAAGCGGAAATATGGAAAAAAAATACGTTTTTTTTTCACAAATTGTTAATTTAAAAAATTAGAGAACGGTTTCAGTTTTACGGACCCCGCGCATTGTGTTCTACGCAAAAAAAAATACATAGAAAACCGTCATAACTAGCCCTGTATCTTTCAAGAACACCTAAAAAATCTGCCTCTGAACTGAGAACGGCGTAACGCAAATGACTTTCTGAAATGCACCCTTCTATTTGTCGCATACGACAGTATAATCCCCGGTAAAACCAAACAGGCGAAATTTGTTTCGCACAATATCATCTCTCTCGTTCATAGCCAGAGTTGATGACGTTTTTTTTTTTTGATGTCTATTTACGGCGATAGATAACTGTGTAACGGCGTTTTGTGTCTGAGATGGTGTCTGAGTGTCTGTCAACTCACAACTCAATGGTGTAGTTAGGGGGCGATGCCCCCCCCCCCAAAGAAAAATACTGGCTACGCCCTTGTCACAACTGACTAATGAACGATTAGGTGGAGGCACGGGAGAGCCAGCGTCCTTGGATCTAAGGAAAATCAACGGATCCTTCTCCTTGTGAGTAAGATTTACTCACTCCTTTCTTTCTAGGGTTAATACTCTTTGAACTGCCAATTTCTGAAGCTTTTATTAACCATTAAGAAAATTGTAGGTGCCATAGCAGGAAACAAAGCACAAATAGCTTTAGGATCGCTAGAATGTGTTACGAAATTTTTGTTCCAATTTTCGGATCGCCAAAAAATGACGACGAAAAAAAATACATTTTAGGACATTATCAGAAAAATTATTTATTTTAACACCTTTGACCGGTTGATCGATTGGTTTCAAAAATTCAGCCAATTTTTCATGCGGGATCCTTTGGACTGGAAATAATTTTGGCCCACCCTATACATCAAATAACGTTTTGATGGAATAAAAATCAGTTTATTTTTAGGCGTGCTCTTGAAATACGGTCCTACTTGAATACGGAATACTTGAAATGAATTAGTTAAATACGCATGGAAGACACCGACCTTCTGTTTCAAGATTCGATATTGATCTCGGTTCGGATAAGTGCTATTTATAAAATGAAAATCTTACCTTATCGGCGGGAGTTCTAGAATTTCAGTCTTCGAACCCCTAATCATGGGCGGGGGCAACTCGATTTTCGGTAATTTTACGGCGTTAGCGACGAAACCGATCTTCGAGAAACCCTCTCTCAGCATACACTTCTCCGACTCCACTTCGCCCATACTTACGTCTTCCATGTCCTGAAGAGGAAAAAAATATACCAAAAATCAGTGGCGGCTAATGGAATTTGACATTGTCGATTTTTTTTAAGACCGACTTAACCGACCCCCAACCAGTTTCGCCAGCACGTTGACAGAATTGTTTTGCATTTTGCAATTTTCTTCTTTTGCAATCTTTGCAGTATTGATCATCAATTCTAGTAAAAAATATAATGTAACAAGACATGCCATGATGCCACAGAAGCCATGGGAGCGGTCATGAGCCAATATTTCCCTGCGAACTCGTGAAGCCTTGTTGGTATGTTGGTAAGTGATATTACATTCCAAAACTGTCATAAAGTTTTCTAAATGAGTCAGACACCTTGTCATTTCTATCACTTTGCAGATGGTCAAATTGTTCACCTAGGGATAAGTTCTTTCATTATGTTTTTTCTCATTGTGACGAACATTTCGTTCTTAATTTTTATATTCATGTATAGTATTTATACAGAGCGCGCCTAAAGTATGGAATAAATTCAGTAAATGGGAAACAAAACATTTTTGGAAAAATCCTCGAACAGGTCGATTTTGTTTAATAAAAACACACATTTTTCAGGGAACGTTTATTTTCAGATGTCATTTGTTTTTGAGTAATGACGTCATCAACTTATTTTTCAAATGGCAACCCCCCATTTTTTTAATTTAATTTGAGAGACCCTTCATTGTCGATTTAACGGTATAAAAATGTTGCCACCTTTCATAACAAAATTTTTGACAATTGAAATTGAATGTTACAAAATGAAAAATATATTTTTCACAATAAATAAACGAAAATTTCTGAAAAAACTGACCACAAATTATACATAGCAAAAAAGTACGTTGCTAAGCAAAAAAATTATCAGATTAAGTTTTTTGACGTATCCATGGTTTTTACTGTCAGTTAATCAGATTTGTAATAAATGCGAAAAGTTAATGTAACGTGTTAGTATTTATAAAAATTCCAATTTTAATATGACACATTTAACTGTGACACAAAGAATTGAAATTTTGATTTTCATCGGATGTGGAAATAAGACCAAGAACTCAGCAGGAGGTATGCAATTTATTTAATGCAAAATATCCAGATAACCCTATCACTCAATCCACAGTTAATAAGATTGAGTCCAAATTTAGAGAAACTGGTGATATTAAAGATCTACCAAAATCAGGACGTCCAAAAATTACCCAAGATAAAAAGATTGACACTATGTTAATATTGAAGAGAACCCTCAGAGTACCTCTACACTAGTTGCCTCAGAAAATGAAGTTAGTCAGACGACAGTTCTACATATCCTGAGGAAAGAAAAATATCATCCCTACAAATCTTTGTCAAACAATGGATTTGTTTGACAAATTTACACCAGGAAATACTTTTTTCCGATGAAGCCACGTTTTGTCTAAACTGCACAGTGAACCGTCAAAATTTCGGGTATTGGAGTGAGACGAATCCTCATTGGATCATCGAAGCACATACTCAACATCCGCAGAAATTAAATGTGTGGGCCGGAATAGTCGCAAACAGAATAATAGGGCTTTTCTTCTTTGAAGAAACTCTCACAGGAGAAAGATATCTGGAGTTCCTGCAAAATGATATAGTTCCAGCGCTTGCAGTAATTTTCCCAAACGAGAATGATCCTGACATTCCAGATAACACATTCTGGTTTCAGCAAGACGAAGCACCCCCGCATTATGCGCGCTCAGTTCGTGAATATTTAGACGTCATCTTTCCTCAGAGGTGGATTAGCAGATGAGGACCGATAGAATGGCTCGCGAGATCCCCAGATCTTACACCACTTGATTATTTTTTTGGGGTTATTTAAAATCAAAAGTTTACTGCAGAAGACCACACAATTTAGCCGAACTATGAGATCGCATTAGAGATGAAATGGGATCCATTACCCCGGAAGTCATTCAGAATGTACAAGAAGAATTTGTACACAGACTTGCATATTGCCAAGAAGTTGATGGACGACATTTCGAACACTTAATTTAAAATTGCATTTGCTTATTAAATAAATTTTCGTTTATTTACTGTGAAAAATATATTTTTCATTTTGTAACATTCAATTGTCATTTACTCAAAAATTTTGTCATGTAAGGTGGCAACATTTTTATACCGTTAAATCGACAATGAAAGGGTCTCTCAAATCAAATTAAAAAAATTGGGGGATTGCCATTTGAAAAATAAGTTGATGACGTCATTACTCAAAAACAAATGACATCTGAAAATAGACGTTCCCTCAAAAATGTGTATTTTTATTAAACAAAATTGACCTGTTCGAGGATATTTTTCCAAAAATTTTTTGTTTCACATTTACTGAATTTATTCCATACTTTAGGCGCTTACTGTATATTGAATAGTCAGCAATATATTATGGTGTATTTCCTATGCACACAGTTATTGGTAGTATGATTTATAGCCCGCGACTTAGACTCTACGAGATCAAAACATCTATAGTCTAACCAACAAATAATGAAAGTAATCACCCTCAAGACTATGGAGTCTGAATAAGGGAGTGATACAATATAAACACCTCTAAATGATAGCAGTCGTCATTAAGACTATTTAACCAGTTCCTATTTACACTGGAGTCTCCAAAATTTGGCCCTCAAATTTACCTCCATTTGGCGAAAAATCCCTCCGCATCGCTTTTTATCCCCACTATTACCACGACTTTTGCTTCGTGCCCCTTTTGACTTAATGTTTATTGAAGGAACAGAATTATATTTAAAACCATATTCCTTATTGGATCCTTTATATTTAAGAACCTTAAGCATTATATTTAAAACACTTCGGCAAAACACTTCCCAGCTTTTCAGTTGTGGTACTTAACCTTACCATAGACAGCTCGAAGTCTTCCTCCTCCTCCCCCAGCTCTTCGACTTCCATTTTGTCGGAGACCATCGTGGACGGACTGGATCGCGAGGCTCTCGTCTTCGTGGCGTACAAGGTCTCGAGTTGGTCCTTGATCCGACCCTCGGCGTCCAAATAGCAGAGGCATTCCACTCCGAGGTCACAGTTGCAAACCGTAGCTTTTTGCTCCGGCTGCTCCTGCATCACTTCCGTTCTCGATCTGGGTTGGACGGGAACCCTTTTCGTCGCCCACGTATCAGGAGGGGAGGGGGCGATTGGTTCGTCGGGTGCCCAAGGGAAGTACCTGGGAATACAAGGGGAAAGGTCGGTCAGGAGTTTTGTCCCCGGTTGTCATAAAAATACGACGACGTTTGTCACGTATTTGTCAGAATGTTTTCATCGTTCATCGAACGACTAGAAGATTAGGGACCAAGACAAAGACAAAAGTCAAGTTTATATAAAGCATAACTGCCCAAACGTTAAGTAGACCCAACGTATGGGTTGAAGAACATCTGACGATCTTTGGAAAGTCGTGTCCAAAAATTATCAACAGCCTTGGCCCATCATCAACTGAGCAAATTACTGATATTCTTTGCTCATGTCACTGCCGACCACTAGAATTTAAAAAAATGTAACCTTAATTCGAGACCAAAGAAAAATCAAGCTTTGTGATAGCCAACTGACTTGAGATATTCATAAACTGTTGAAGAGCGAGCAAGTTTTTAGGAGGCAGCAAATCTGGAAGCAAAGCAACTACTGACAGAGTGGTTATACTGAGAGCGTTAAACAACCAAAAAAAAATTCCGTACACTAACATAGGGCGAAGAATTGCAATTAAATCCGCCACTGTATTAGATAGTGGCTTCTGTGACGTAATGTTAGGCCACCGCTCACCATGGAGAACACCACAAGAATTGGTTCACTCACATTTACCATTCGCTAAGATGAAACGAAGCTATCAGTATATATGTATGTAGCACAGAAATTCATTATCGTGAGCATTACCTAAGATCGGGAATAGCAGGCCGATAGTAAAAATGAATAGAAATCAGTTTTTTCATGGCATCGCACGCGCATTCAGCTACAAATCTAATCACGCGTTTTTCCAGAGATATCTTGTCTATCGCTGTTAGAACATTCTGTATTATTTCTTCTCGTATGGAGTAGACGACATTGTCCTCTTCCTCGTCTTCATATATCTGTTGCCTACAAAAGTTAACTACGTTTTATAGTTCAAATCGAGTATTTTTCACACATACAGATTGATGTTCACTGATAATTTGGACGTATTTGTTAATGTTATGCTTTGACTCATTTTTTTTAAATTCAATCTCTTAATTATTTATTAAGAGTTCTGACAGTTTCCAACCGTCAGGAATATTGAATCAAGTTGCGTTTGACTTTTTTACTCCATTATTACAAAATTCATATAAACCGGCCTTTAGCTGTAATGACAGTTGATAGTAACAGGGTTTTTTAATCTTTTATGTTTTATGATTGACAGTTGTGGTTATGTATGTAAACAGTAAAGATGGAATATAGAAAAAAATTTAAATTTTCATTTTGTTATACCTTAGATTGACATTTTGAATGAAAGAAAATGAGTATTCTACAATTAACGTTGGCTATATTGAAACCCCACATTGTAAAACATCCAATATCATTAGAAAAAATCCGGAATATCATTCTAACCTCAAACTTTAAAATCGTTAAATCGAAAAGAAAAACCATTACAGTCGACGAGGCCGAAGAATTTTACGAGGATCACAAAAACAAATTCTTTTATAATCGCCTGATTACGTTTATGACTAGGTATCATCGTTGTTTTCTTTAAAATAGTTGTAAATTTACACTTTGCTATTACAGTGGACCGTCCGATCTATATATTTTAGCCAAAGAAGACGCCATCAAGGACTGGAGAGCTCTAATGGGACCGACCAAAGTGTATAGAGCACAATTTGAGGCGCCCGAGACCATCAGAGGGAAGTACGGACTGTCCGATACCCGAAACGCTACTCACGGCTCAGGTAATTTTGCAATAATATAACAAATTGAAATTCTTAGTAAATAAATTGTTAATTTTAGGATTCTATAATAATTACAGCGGTTATTTGATATATTAATCGGTATATCAGTAAATTAGTCTAGTACAATTGTAATCTACTATTTTATTATTTTTATTATATTGGGGCATTAGTTTTTACATTCTTTATTGAAGATAGATATCACCTGAAGTATTACTACTAATTTTTAGATTCTCCAGAGTCTGTTAGAAGAGAAATCAGAATATTCTTCCCAGAATTTGACGTCGATAAATGGTATTCTGAAGAAGAGCCAGCTTTTAGGGCAAAACATGTGACCTTCTCCGATGACTTATTTATCCATAAGGCCAGCATTTCGTAGCATTTTTATGTACTGTGATACTCAAACTGAATAAGTGCAATTAAGTTAAATAAAGAAAGTAATGTTCTTGATCAGTTTTTTTATTGTACTACCAATTTATACAAACAATAGGTAAAAAAGCCAATTGCACAAATATATTTACAATAATTGCATGTCACGCCACGAGTCTGCACAACTTTTACGCATTAATTTTAACATACACCTTAGGTCTCTGAAAAACTTTAATTCCCCCATCTATCCGTTTCAGTTCTTCCTCGAGCTCAGTCTTCCTCCTTCTTATCCTTAACGTGTCGCTTCTGACAGGCAACGAATTCAGTTCCTGAATTCGATCTGCATAGCCTAAAAAACACGTTTTTAAATGTCACACTGAACTGACAATGAATGTTTATATGCGTTATTTACTTTGTCGTAACACCCTGAGCGTTTCTTTCCGCTCCTCCTCAGGCAACAAGACGTGCCCGTCGGGGCAAGTCTCCTCTTCCACCTCTTTGGTGGTCTCTTCTTTCCGCCCTCTCAGGTACTTGGGAAGAACCCCCTCTGATACGTCGGGGCGCTTGGGCCAGTACCTTGGGGGTGATCTGCCTTACTATTTTCGGCTTGAAATTTTGCATGTTTTCTTTCACAAAGTCTTTTTCCTCTAAATCTGCGAACCAAAATGGGGCACATTGTATGGATTTATTAAAACCAAGAGTTTTAAAAGTATTGACGTTTCAGACTCTCTAAACTAGATTTAGTAAACAAAATAATTTATAATTAATTCCTATATTTGTCTCTAATTTTATATGTTAGAAGAACCTTTCAACGCATATCTGTATTTTTTATTGTCATTTTATTTAATTTGCTATAAAATGAATTGGTCTACCACAACAACGGTATTATAAAAGGTACAAAGTATACAGTTCAAGTAATTCCTTACCGTCAAAATGATTTTTTGCATAAATAATTTGACAAAAGGTAAACTATCCTTGATTTTTTATTTAAATCTATTTTTAGAAAGAGAGTGAAAGTTCTAACATATTTAAATAAATCTGCAAAAAAATATTAGTAGTTATTAGTAATTATGTGGAAATTTAAAAATCGTGATATTTTGATCGAATCTGAAAAACATGTTACCTAAATTTTGCACACTCTCTTCCAATGTGTCTCCCTGCCCTTTCGTTCGACCAGGAGAGCCCTTAGGGGATACTTTCGCTCGCCCCAAGTTCGGACTTGGGTACTTAATAACCCCCGTCTCGTACAACTTGCTTATATTATCCGTTCGTTCTGTCTGCATGGAACGGTTTGTAAATTTTGATTCTGCTCCCCGACACTGTCCACTTTTTCTTTCTTCTTGTCCGACTTTGACTTGATGGTAGTCTTCTTCAGCGCCTTACTTACTTTGACCTTGGTGTCTTGCGATACGGTGCTGTGAGTTAGCGGGGTACTCTCCCTGGATCGCATTAAAGAGGGTACGTTCTTGAATTTGTCTTCTTTGGGAGGTCTCGGATGGATTGCGCCTACCTCTTGCAACAGCCCTTGCATTTGTTTGATAGATTTGACATTTTCCCTAATGAAATTTCTTCTGTAAATAGGTTCTAAAATCAATTATCTCTAAATAAAATACACATGCGAATTATAAATGGGGCACTTACTTGGCTCGGGGAAAACACCCCTTAAAGTCGTAGTATGCATATTGGTTATTTTTCATCGAGAAATTTTAACAGCAACAATATACCCAATTTTACCTATACTACATAATTTATTCATTAAATGCATGACAACAAATTTGATTTAAAATTGTTTACGCGATTACCAACTTTAAAATCCGAACTAAAAACTGCCTAGCCAATAATGTTTTTTAACTTATTTTTACGACAATGTGATGATATTTTCTCACAGCTTTTTCGTTTTTTGTTTTTAATTATCGATCGCCCTAGATTTAACACACACTAACAAACAATTATTAGTTACAAAACGATTACCAAAATACTGAATAGGCGTTTCTGAAAATGTTCTCTTAACGCCAAGAAAATGTCTTACTTTCTCTAAAACCATCAGACCAACTGAAATAGAAGTAGAAGTAGTAACTTAGGACCTCTCAGTGAATTTTCACAAACGGTTTATATTTTCTGTAGACTCGGTTGGCTAGACTAAAAGTCGACATTTACATCGATTTTCTAGATAATCGAATTAACTTTTAGCTACCTGAAATTATATGATTTTAACAGCGAATTTAATTGTATTCCCATGAATAAAAAAGTAATTAATGTATTCTTGGAATGTCAGAGGATGTATTCGTGTACTCAGAATAAACATATGTATTTTATTCGATCCAAAAGAGCCTTCCCTTCTGTTATAAGTATGTCTATGGTGAAGCTGTGACAGGTGACAGAATAACATTAAGGTTACAATTTACTAACCTATGAATTGATATATTTATTTTATCAATTTATAATAATTGCAACATATATTGCAATATACTGTTAAAATGTCGTGGATTTCAGAGAGCTCTTTAACGCCTTTTCAAAAGTTTTGTGTCAATGTTATAAAATGCGGGCCCATTCCAAACCACATAGCTTTTATTATGGACGGAAATCGAAGGTATGCAAAGAAGGCGAGAGTAGGAAAGGCGGAGGGGCACTCCAAAGGTTTCGATAAATTGTCCGAATGTTTGAAGTGGTGCAAAGAATTAGGTGTAAAGGAAGTCACTGTGTACGCTTTCAGTATAGAGAATTTTAAACGTAGCAAAGACGAGGTAATCAACAGTAAATTAGTATTGCCGTTATTCATTAGCATTTTTTTTTCTGTAGGTTGATGGTTTAATGAAACTAGCCAAGGAAAAGTTTCAGAAATTGTTAGGAGAAAAAGAGAAAATAATGAATGAAGGCGTCTGCATACGTATAATAGGCAATCTATTGCTTCTGCCAGAGGACTTGAGAAAAGTGATTGCAGAAGCCATGCTACTTACCAAAGACAACAATAAAGCTATACTAAACGTTGCTTTTTCTTATACCTCAAGAGATGAAATAGCTACTAGCATGAAGACTATTGTAGACGGAGTGGACCAACAGCATATACAAATAGATGATATTAGTGAAGAATTAATATCGCAATGTCTATATACAAACATGAGTCCTGATCCCGACTTATTAGTGAGAACTTCCGGAGAAATCCGGCTCAGCGATTTCCTCCTCTGGCAGGTCCGAAATAGCCAAATTTGTTTCTCCGAAGTTTTGTGGCCAGAGTTCTGCATATGGCACCTACTCGGTTGTATCTTTAAATACCAGCGGTGCTACAATAGTCTTAAAAAAAATTGAATTACAAAGGGAAGTTATCAAAGGTAACGACAGGGTAGAACGTTTCCTACGAGATTTACGGGAGAAAAGATTTTCCCAATTAGAAATTTATGCCAAGGCATAAAGTAGGAATGTAATACATGTTGTCAATTTGTTACGCTCAAAAACTTGATAGTTATTTTTTTTAAGTTCAAGTATAATTTCCTTTTTGACAAGTTTATAAGATTTGAGTCTTCCTCTTGTGAATAAGTTTGGATTGTTGTTGGTTATAAATGATAAGACTTTATCACAAATTTAAAGCTATGCAAAAACCTAAAAATACTTCTGCGTTGTAAAGACATATTTCATCTTTTCTTTCGGTAATACCATTAATGTTTCTTAGTGATAATATACGTATGTACATAACGTGTGATTACAATTTATCATTCCAAAATATTTTATTAATAGAGTACCAAGCGTTCTAAAGAGTACTTGTTTTTAGGTGAGCATGAAACATTATACCTATTTCTTTAGTTTGTCACCGAGATGCTTATGTATTTTTATTATTTATCGAAATCCTGCTGCAATTTATGTCAATTTAGTGTTGGTATAATTAGACGTTCTTATAATAAAAATTACCCTATTTTACGATAAATGTTAATACTAATTAAGTGATATAAAAATTTTCAAAAAGAATTGTCACCATTCTTTAAATGGTATTTACTATACTGCTGCATTCGACACCACCAGCATGAGCGATAATAAATTATTTATTTCTATGTTTCATAAACAAAGGCCACTGTCACTATAAAAATTTTCCTGCATATTTAATGCTTTATGTTTCAGTGGCATATATTTTATTTCACTGAGAAAAAAACAAATTATATTGTATATTTTGTGTTATAGATTTTGTTTTAATAAAACATACATTCCTTATTTGAAATTATTTAATACATATTACCTTCTTTGTCCCGAAAAAATAAAATTTTGTATAGGATCTAAAATAAATTCGTATCAAAAGTTTGATACAAATTGCTTTTTAGATATACAGGGTGTCTACTTTTATTTATGTACAAATCCAGACAACCCTTTTTTCAAAACAATTGATAATTGAAACTTTTTGTTTTAAAGGGCATCGAAAACTGTTTTTTCTGACCCTACCGTCGCTTTTAAGACATCTTCATGGCCTGCTACCATTTGTTTTATACCCTCGAAATTCAATATAACCATTTACCATTTTTTTTTTTATTTAAAACTTGAATCCAAATATCAAGACTCCTCAAATCCCCCATATTTGAAACTTGAACAAAAAATATACAAGGCATTTCTTTCTACACGATCTCAAAATTTGAAAGCCACTAGACGAGTCAAGTGAGCCGTGGAGTGATGTCAAGACAGTTGAATGTTATCTGGAATCACAAACTTAACTTTGACCTAACCGTAGTAGGCTTTTTCTCAATTTTTTCATGTCAACCATCGAACAATCGAAGGAAGTTTATGGAGACATAGCTGCATAAATGAAATACCTTATTCCATCCATAGATGTTCCAACTTGCTAAATATAGATCTAACTCTTGATTTTTGGCAAAACTGCAGATCGTTGCTAAGACAGGATGGAGTTAAGAATTAGAAAAAAAAATCTGTTACCCTTCTCCACATAGCCGCCTAATCTTACCGAACGCTGCTGCTAACAAAAGACATTAAAATCATCCGCAGTGCAATAATAGGAAATCCAAACATTTAAAATATTATATTTAACATAAGAATGTCACATGAACAACGATCAATAGAAGAAAATAATTTGTATGCATATATACATGATCATCAATTTTATTTTACAACACAAAAAAAAAGTTAGGAATGTAAAGCTATAACATCTACATTATATACAATGTGACCTGCACACACGACTGTATACTTTTATATTTAATTTATTAAATTTCATTTTTTTCATTAATTCTACCTCCAGCTAACTGTTGAATATTATAATACTTAACGATGTACAGTCAAGGCAACGATAATACTATTACGACGGATTAGGCTTTCCCTGCTACTGCAGACCCTCCTGAGGGCTTCTCCGTGCTCTGCTCTTTCTCCAGCTGACGACCTAGGTACTCCCAGTTGTGCACCATCAATTTCTGCACGGCCAAGAGGGCTTCGTAGCGCACGTTGGGGTCTTCGTGCGCCAGCAGCTGCATCACGAGCTGTTTGCCACCTAGCTGCTCGATAACGCTACAAAACAGAACGACCATCATGACTATTACCACTCGTAACCACTTTCAAACCCTTCAAGATAAGAACATAACCTCAAAGGTACGTATTATGACCTCAAAGGTGGTTTTCTATATGACCGCATACATTTCTTTGCTATATAAAAACCAAAGCAAAAAGTAATATATGTCTACTCACTGTTTGCCTCGGGGGTAATGGCGAACGTACTCGCCGATGTCGAAACTAGCGACGCTAAGCACAAGGGGATCTTTGCTGGTTTCCAGTAAATGGATGAGAATACGGAGTAGCTCGTAGTTCTTTTCGTTGAGGCGTTGCGCGTTCTCCCTCCAGAATTTGCTTTTGTGCACTGGAGACCATTCCAGCCTGCCAGACTTAACCTAACAAAAATTTACAATGCGAAAAAAGATAACTCAAACCATTTTGGGAAATACTAATTTTTACGTCTAAGTCTGTTTTTTTTGTTGTTTATTTTTTAATATGTAATTAATGAACTGCCCTAGTCAACAAATGATTTTAAAAAATCTGTCAAAATGTCTAAGAAAAATTGAGTATTACTGAAGTCAATTGACCTCTCTCCACAGAGATTTAGAACAGACTAGC
Organism: Aromia moschata; assembly: GCA_029963805.1. Lineage (NCBI taxonomy): Eukaryota > Metazoa > Arthropoda > Insecta > Coleoptera > Cerambycidae > Aromia > Aromia moschata. Next base: position 3,060,296 of record JAPWTK010000014.1, on the reverse strand, counting down.
GCGAATGCATCCCATTTGCCCTATTCGTGACAAATTGTATAAACAAAGTGACACCAATATGGCGGTTCCGCCAGAAACAAACTTGAAAATGACCCTGAAACATTTCATCAAACAGGCTATAGCTTCAAGACTGCTTCTGTATTTAATCATCATATAATACCTACTAATAAACAATGCTTTTATAACAATTTGAAACTAAATAAAAGTCTAAAATTGTCAAATGTCAAATTACCTGTGAAATGTCCCTTCTGGGATATTTTCCTTGTTTATTGGCTGATGCGACACTATACATTTAGTATTACTATATGATAGTATTTAGCCTTTAAAAAGACAGATAACCATTACAATCAAACACTAATATTGTCATATGAAACCAAGTAAAATAAAAAAAAACACTGCTTCCTTTACGGTTACACCAATATGGCCGCTTGACGTTAGGTGGACCAATGTGACAATATACGCATTCCCTCTAGTTTATTCTAAATCTTGGTGCTTTTCTCACAAATAATTGTGTAGTCAAGCTTGTTTAATTAAAATGTTGGGTTTTCTTGCAGACTATTTGATCTATACATAAAGTAGGGTTATATTATCACACCTTAGCTAGAATTACCCAATGAAAACACTTATATATCAATGTTTTTTTACGTTAAAGTTTTAGGTTAACCTTTCAATTGAATTAAATTTCCATTTGTAACGTCTGAGAGCACGTCTGCAAGTCTGCAACTGACAATTTAACTAATGCAATACAGTAGATATTCTATGATCTTCATTCAAAATTACACTCGATTCCCTCTTAAGTCACCTTCGCTTAATTCACATTCCCTCTTATTTCACCACGTTTTTCCCTATTATGTCACGAAACTGTCTCTCTTAAGTCGCCGCCTGTAAAAGATTTAGAACTACGTTTGGAAATTGGATTTTCGCATGAATATATACAATTTTTATTGCAAAAAAATTATTGTGTAATACATAAAAACACTTGTACTTCCACACAACCGAACTTGTCGCTGTCGAATGACCAATGAGTCAGAAAAACCCTTTGCGCATGCGCCAGCAGTTCGGTTATCCGAAGGTGAAGAGTTCGGAAATGTGGAATTTTGCGGAACGGAAAAGTTCGGATATGCGAATATCGAAGTGTATTTCTTTTTGCAACTAAAAACACGAAAAAGTTGAGGTTATGATTGCGACTTAAGAGAGAATAAATTTCGCGACTTAAGCGAGAAGATGATGCACGGATTTGGTGACTTAAGAGGGAATCGAGTGTACCTACCTTAAATTCGCAACAAATTACACCAAAAATTTCTGAATAATAATTTTCCACAAAGATTTAACCGGCTACCAAAAAATCCACAAAAAAAACTACGTAACACAAGAAACACCAACCTCTGTTGCGTACTCATCAAAGGAACTAAGATCCTGCACGGAGCTCTGCAACTTCTCCGTGAGGAACTCAACATCCTGGGTAACGTCCTCGTCGTCAAACTTGCGCTGTTCCAATATAGCCAGCTGCTTGAGAACCTACACCAAACAACATTTGAAGACGACCGACAACGAAACGCGGGAAGTTAACGTTACCTTACACTGCACCATCGCGATGCAATGCTCCTTGGCGACCTGCTGGTCGTCGGGCTTCTCGATCAGGTTCCTGAACACGGCCAGGATGATCCTGGTGACCTTCTCCTTGACGGAATCGCTCAGGATATCCGCCAGGATCGGTATGACGTTGAACTTGTTCATCTTCTCGGCCAGCAGAGGGTTGAAGGTGAGCACCCACAGGCAGAAGATCAATTGGTACTGGACCTGGAAGTTCACGCGGCCGGAGAGCACCGACAGCAAGGTGGAGATACCGTCGACCGAAACAAAAGCGAAACGGTACTCGTCGATGCGGAGCATCATCTGCAGGCACCGGGCTACCGACTGAATGTACTCGTTGTTCTAAATAAAGACGGTCAAGTAAGTTAGCTGTCAGAATATGAGTGTACAGTACATGTATAACGGCACAATACTCTTACAAGATGATAATGCACTTTTGAGGTACTTTGTGTACAATATACCAGAAAACACATCAACTCTGTATTATTTTTTGGAATTGACTAGAAGTGAAAAATAAACCAAGCTTTTTTTGCATTAACAAGCACCAGGGAAATATTTCACGTTATAAACACTGATCAAATTGTAAGAGGTCAACACATGAAGTAAAATGTTCAAAATTTGATACCTGGATATACACAGTTGGTCATAAATTTAAATTTTTAATTCACATACCGAAAGAAAAAATCAAATTTTGAACACTTTCAATACATACACAGTATGATCCCATTTAAAGAGGTGCAGCATATGGCCTAAGGTTAACTGTATTCCATATTTATGTAAAATCACTATCAAAAGAAACAAGAACCCTTTGAAAACTTCTCTCAAGTCTACTGAGAGAAAATGTCCAACAAATTAAATTCCTTTTAGTTTAATTTAATAAGTTGTACCCCTTATAAGTAAATTGGAGCACACTGCAAATACACATATGACACGTGAACATAATGATAGTCACTCACCTGATGAAGTACCACTTACACTACTTATACTTAGAATGTTATGAATAAATGCACACCCAACATGCAAAATTAAAAAAAAAATGAAAATCGAAACCATGCAAATCATGCAATAAAAGGCAGAAATAAATAAGCAATAAATGCCGCCTTTGCCAATTTCAGTCACCAAATTTTGGATCATCTACAATGGTATAATTACAAAAACACACAGTTTGGTTGTGTAAACCATTTTATGTTATGTAGAAGTTGTAGTGTTTCTAGAATATAACGAGCCATTAAAAAAAAACATCATCAAATCTGGCTATGAACGAGAGAGATGGAAATAGCGGTTCCCCTATAAAGACTATAGTTCTGCCAATGGGGTAACCACTTTAACAATAACGAAGCTGTCAGAAAAAGTTGTGGGAAAAGGAGGTCTAGAAATCTTAACAAACAACTTTGATGGCTTTTTTTTTAATAGCTCATAATTTGTAATGAATCCTAATAGTGGCAATATTTTCATATATAATGTGTACTTTACTTTTTTACATATTGTTAGCACTTCACTGTCAAAAAAAATAACTTAATGAGCATATCCCTTAAACTGCTTTCGCGCCACAAAAAAAACAGTTACTGTATTTCTCAATGTGGCCTACCTACCCACAAAGTTTACATTTGTTTTTTTTTATTTTACATTAAAAAAATTACACAACCAAAACTGTCGACCAACCGATAATTTCCGAATAGAAAGTGGACACTGTGCTGGTGGATGTGATAAAATGGATGAGAGCTAATCTAGAGGAGTATCTAAAGAAGATAGAAAGAGACAACATGATCATATACCGATAGCTCTTGTGACGAGTGTTGTTGGTCGAATGCTGACTCCGAGTAATGTTCGCTTGTCTCCCCTTTAGATCTGAGGCTGCCTTCGAGGCAGACAAAGCGTCATACTAGAATTTACAAGAGACTGTGTAAAGCTGTATTCGCATTTCACGTTTCGTGTTTTCCACAACCTCAAAGCGGCCTTCTAGTTAATCTGCACGTTTTATATTTTGGTTAAGGGCACAGCAGACATTTATTTTCGACAATAACGACACAGAGTCACGAGTAAGTCATTGAACAGCGAGAGTTACGTAGCCAAGACGAACAATTTAGATATTTTGTAGTCCCGGTCGTACAGGGTGTCCCATATGTCGCATAATAACCTGTTTATCTATAACTCAGTCTCTCAATTATTTTCGGTTATGTATAAAATAAATTATTTAATTATTATGACATAATTGTTTAAATGTTTGTTTAAAGTTTAATTTTTTTTTGAAAAAAAATAGAAAAAACACCTTTAGTCTCATGAAATTTTAATACTTTTAATTTAGCAGATGTAAGTGCTAATTGTTGCAAACTAGATACTAATGATAAAAATTCTTTTACTTATTAGCTTAAATCAAAATGTACAACTCAAAACATATAATCATTGGATTTTTGGTGGACTTTTAACCTTGTCATGTGTAAATTAACTTTAGAGGAAATCTTCATATTATTTGTCAACATGGCTATCGAAAAACGAGGTTATGTGCGACGTAGTACCAACTTCATGGGACGCTTTATTGAAATCACTAGCAATATTCAGTAACACATTTAAACATTTCGGTTACCTCCATATGTAACTAGAGCATTACTGATACATTTACAAAATTACTTTTAGCAAAATACCAAGAAAAATTTTAACTGAGATCTAATGGAAAATTGTTATTAATTTAATGTCATATCACATTCATTTTAGAGAACTATGCTTTATAAATTTTATCTATTTGTTGATAACAATCAGGTAATCTTACTCGTTCATTCAAAAAAAAAAAAAAAACATCTATCTACAGTAGTAACCAATAAGCTGAACTGATTAAAAAAAACATTAGAGTAAGTACTCCTCCTTCCTAGACAACCCTTTGAATGTTTAATTTGTGTCTCTTTATCCGATTTTTTTCCGTAATACTAGAATAATATATTCCAAATGTGTTACTGATTTATAGCAATCGCAAAATTATATCATTTTTCGAAATGTAGACAGTTCACGTTAATTTTTTTTGACCGTATTAAAAAATAGTTAGAATACAATTCAAAAGCAATGCAATATGTTAGGACAACTGGCCAAAAACGTTGACCGAGTTATTACAACAACAAAAAATTGATTGTATGTTAACTCTTATTAGAAACGTCGCAGGCTGAAACACAGGACAACACTCAGGCTGATGTTAGACTGGTGAACGACAGGCACAACAGAAAACGTTACCGCATACACTCAAGACAACACTTCCGACTCCTGAGACTGTTTTTTTACCTCTTGGGCAACTTTAGCTGCGTCCGCTAGGGACATCCCGAACAAAATAGAGTTGGCACCGTGAATGATGTCAATACAACAACGCTTTTTTGGAGCGATATTTGGGCTGGCAGAACAAGCCATTTTGTACTTGTTCTCCTGAGGACAATGTACACCACTAAAATTTTCTCTGTACCACCCGATCAGCATGCACCCTCCCTACACTTTTAATATATGGACGCACTGCCGGCAAAAGTTTAAGACTCAATTTCAGAGTGAACGATATACAGGGAACGATAATGGTCGGATACCTTGAAAACGGTTGTTTAAAAAAAACTTCAGTTCGAAAAATTGTTGCACTAAAAATGGTTTATTGAATACTGATCTTGATTGAATTTGACATTGGACTCAAATTTCGGGGTCAAATAGTCAATTTGAAGGTCAAATTTTGGTTTTCAAAGGGAAATATACATTTTGGGCACTGAAAATTGTTAGAGCATTAATATATTACAGAAGTGTGAGTTGGATGGTTTTCAAAGTGCCATTTGAAGGTAATATCTATAAAATAAGATCAAGAAATAAATTTAAAAAAAAAATCCGTCCTAAAATCTAATCTTAGACCACAAATCTTCAAAACATAAGAATACATTTTTCTGACGGTCTTAAACTTTTGGTGGGTAGTGTACAACTTCTCTAAAGTCGAAAATCTTATTTTCAATAAAATGAGGAAGTTGGTATGAACTGTAAAATTGCTAAAATTAAATGATCTCATTTAATTCGTTTAAATTCAAGGTTGACAAAAACTATACAATTTTTTTTTTACTAGAAGCATTATTTCCTGTCTTAAGTTGTTTTTTTTATCTACTTGTAAAAACAGATTTTTTTTCTTGAGATACAGTGCTAGTTTTAAAAACAAAATTTATTTCAATAAACCAATGAAAAATCCACAATAAGATAATATTGATATAAAAAAAAATTTGATTAACTTGAAAGTTGCATAGAAAAGTTAGTTATATCAATATAATTTAATATATATAATCCAGTAAATACAGATTACCAATTATAATTTGCAAGTTAAATGATTTAATTGACCCAGATCTGTAATAAGTATCACAGATATTTTACTAACCGTTTACCAAAACCATTCAGTTTGATACCTACCCCATTCATTCCAGATTTCCAATACTAAAAATCTAAAATATATTCCAACTTTGGAACCTCTATTAGAACAGACAGTAAAACAGACACAACAGAATAAGAAACAACACAATAAATGAAGTGGTAAGTTGTGTTAATAAAGAATTCTGTGTACGTTCTAAGTTTTAAGTTAAAAGCTTTTTTTTAAGTTAAAAAAAAGTAAGTAGTAAACCACCCGCACCCGACATTTTAGACGGTCAGTCACAAGCAAAAAAAGCAGAAGTGGAATAAGCTACATGCCTTTGTAACATAAAAAAATATATATGGATAAAAATTGCAATCAAATAAACAATAGAAATACAAGAATCATATCCAAGTTTGACTATAGTCAATAAGAATATTTACTTTTAACTGAAATTTTAAAATCAGTCTTCTCTCTCTTTAGAATACTTTAAATATACCTTGTGAGACATTACAAATTTTAGAAAAACAATTTATTTGATTGCTTAGTAAAAATGCTAACTAATTTTATAACTATTTATTTTATTAATAAAATAATGTTTTCTAAAAATACTATTTTCAAAAAAATTATGAAAAGTAATGTAATTTTTGTCTATTTCCAAAGGTGAATTGTATTTCTCAACGACTAATATAATGCCAATAACTTCCAATAAATTAGGACTTCAAATAACAATTAGGAATACGTAAAATGATTTTTAAAAATGTCACTTTTTATCTTTCAAAATAAACTACCCATATTAAAACAAGATATGAGAGCCCCTATTATTTTTCTTATTCAACATAATGTTTGTAACATGAATATTACGTTTTACCCCATTATGTTAGCATTTCTACTCGTCACCAACTGTAATATCAAGTAAAAACCATGCATTAAAATAAAGAGCACATCGCTTTGTCGTAAATACCTGTGTTTTTAACTGGTCTTTCAACCAGGTGAGATAGAAATGCAAATCGGAACGTTCCATAGGCGTTTGGGACCAGCAAGCTATTTTGGCGATGATCCTCGAAGTCATGTTGGTAATGAAACCATCCTGACGATTCAAAAGATTCAAGAATGGACCCCAGACGGATTCCTTCTTTTTGTTGGCGTATTCGTGGAAGATTTCAACGCGCGAACGGTCTTCCTACGTAACCAATAAAATTCCAAAATCAAATAAACCTTGACTTAACGTGTTACGGAGTCAAATATACTATAGCTCAGATGTTACACATCAAAATTAAGATGGCTCAGCATGTTATGCAGCATCAAACTTAAGCTGATTCAGAATGTTATGCGTTATGCAGCATCAAACATATAAAGAATGTTTTTTAATTATGTTCCAAGCACAAATCATAAACTCACTTGTACGATGACACAATAAAGTACACATATTACATAATTGGTCAGAAAAAAAATTCATTATCTCAAAGATTATAACTAAAGAGAACTTTATTTCCACCAAAACTACAAAATAAATACCGAGATTTAGAACAGACTAGAAGGAATACATCCTACTTACCCAATGAAAAAAATGGTATAAACAAAGTGATACTAATATGGCGGCTTCACAGAAACAAACTTGAAATTGGACATAGCCTTAAGAGTGCTTCTGTGTTCAATCATCATATGGAGACATCCAAAAAAAACGTCATCAAAGTTGGCCGACAAAGAAAAGACGTATTTCTATTCTTAATCGAATTTATAACCTTATTTACTTGTCAAGACTGTCACATCATATGGCAGCCATTGTTTATTTTACAAATTGTGACAGTCACTTGTCAAAAGTTTGACATAACCGAAAAGCTTCGACATGACCGCTATTTCCATCTCTCCGTTCATAGCCAGAGTTGATGACGTTTTTTTTGGATGTCTATATAATACTTAACAATAAACACTGTTTTTATAACAATTTGAAACTAAATAAAAATCGAAAATTGTCAAATGTCAAATTACCTGTGGAATGTCACTCCCGCGATATTTTCCTTGTTCGCTACACTTAGTATTATTATATAGTGTTTATCCTTTAAAAGACAGATAATCATTACAATCTAGAGCTAAGTTTGTCATACAAAACCAAGTAAAAAAAAAAACTTTGCTTCGTTCATGGTTACAACGATATGGCCGCCTGACATTAGGTGTGCCAATGTGAGAATATACGCATTCCCTCTAGTATATTCTAAATCTCGGTGAAAATAAAACGGGTGAATTTCCAATAGTAGATTCATTGTTACCAACCTAATTTGTAACACATTTATAATGAAATGTTTTCTCTTTTCTTATCGTTTATTACTCTTAAAAAAAAATAGAAAACATGCAACATTTTTTGAAACACTTGGTAACATCACAATTAAATTGTATTACTATATTTACTACAAAGCTAAATTCAAACAAAAGTTTGGTATGTGTTATACCTAGATATTAATAAAATGCTAAAACAAATATAAATATTTTTTTAATCCAAACTGTTCCATATTTCTTATTGGAAACATTCGATTTATGTTTAGTGCTAACCTGTAACATGTCGTCGAGCAAAACCAAAATATACTGAAGAGTCTGGTCCTTAGACACATGCCCTAACAAATTCAAGAAGGTCTGAGCACACTGATGACGGTCTCTATGTAAAAGGGCCTCCCGTTTCGCGCCATCAGGCACGCCGAACGCAACAATGAAGTTATAGTCTTCTTGGGAAATCATCTGAGACCTAGGAATAAATTTATCGTGTTTTATGTTTACTGTAAAAATAGAACGAATCTGTACTTACTGAAAATATGATTGCCAGTTAACTCTCTGACTTCTGATGTCCGTAGCCCTTTGCTGTAGCACACTGGTGGCAGCCAACATATCTGAAATGACCATCATTTTTTAGTAAGTCTTTGCCAAAAAAAAATCCAGCAAATATTTTACTATGCCAATATCCAAAAAATACATATAAACACGTCAAATTTTTGTGGTCACTGGTATAAAATACATTCTCGCGTAGTCACGTGCATATAAACACACCTTTTTTTCGAGAAATCGCAATTTTATAATTAAAACTCAATTAAAAGTGCCGCAAATGAATATGTTGTCACAAAGACAAAATAATTTTAATATGTTTAATATTTAAATTGTGAAACCGAGGGTTTTATAAAGGTAGGTCACTCCGGCTTTAAACGTTAAGATTACCTATTTTATCATCGTCCAAAGACGTAATTATCTCCTTGATTTTAGGGTCGGCCCCAGCGGTCAAGTTTGAAGCCATATTTTGGATTATTAACGCACCGACAATTAAAACTATCCAGAAATCGTAGAATATCACTTCACTTCTTTTCTTACACAGCTGACCGAAGTCTTGTGATTATTGACCAGAGCTAGTAACATTTCGCTTGCCTTGAACGGTGGTCCCTAACATGTCCGAGAGAGATAGAAGCACCGCCTTAGGTTGGCTATAATTCCTTACAAGCGGGATATTTGAATGAGACAAGTATGGAACTGCTCGAGCCCAAGCCGAAAAAGAATTGTAAGTCGGCCTCAGACTTTCAACTACCAATTATTTTTAAAAAAGATGGATCCGTACGTAAATTGAAAGGAACGTTTAACGATTTCTCTGTAGTAATTGAGAACGAAGAGGATATGAAAAGTGTCGTAACGATGGGAAATTTTGGAAAAGCTAATCTTTCGAGGAATTACCCGCAGTTTTGTAATGTAAAATCACAAATTATAAGAGCCAGGCAATATGAAAGAAGAAAAGAATGGGCTGGGACTGCTCCCGATAAGAGAAATGTAAAGAAAGTTATTGTAGTTCCGGATAGTGAGGAGGAAAACGAAGATTACTTTGTTAATTTAAAACCAGAGTATCAAATTGATCAATCTGGTTTGAGAGAAACTGTGTGGTTGTCTTTGGAAGAAGCTTTTTTTCTAACTAACGCTCTCAACTGCTTGGATATTTTCTACGAGGATAGAATTTTACAACCTGAAGAAGCCTGGAAACTATTTTCAGAAACGGATGAACATTTCATTCCAAACTATATTGCTTATTATTATTATAGGACAAAATACTGGATAGTTAAGCCTGGTATTAAATTTGGTGGGGATTTCCGTAAGTTTAATATATGTACTCATATTTGTACCTTGCTTTTGACTGTTTTACACACACCAATTTTTCTCACAATAAACTGTACAAGTTGACCTTCAATTTATTGGAATACGTATAAAACAGAAATTGCGCCCAATTCATAGTCCACAATAAATTGTAAAATAAATTGTAGAATTTAGAACTTGCTCTAATTTCTTGGCCAATTTTAGGGATACTTAGTAACTTTTTACATTTATTTCATTATACCAACCTAATAATGAGATAAACTATTTCTCTTAGGGACAAACTTATGATCACTCTTAGGTTTTAGTCATTAAGAGTTGGCAATAGTGAAATTGGCCAATAAATTGTTTCAAATATTGGGAAGTGTAAACAGTTAAGACTGTTTTACACATTCGAATTTATTGCACAATAAATTGTAGAATTTATTAGGTGAACTTATACAATTTTTCTCACAATAAATTGTACAAGTTTACCTTCAATTTATTGGAATACATGTAAAACAGAAATTGCGCCCAATTTATTGTCCACAATAAATTGTAGAACTTAGAACTTAGCTCTAATTTCTTTTTACATTTAACTTTTTAACATTTAATTCATTGTACCAATCTAATAATGAGATAAGCAATTTCTCTTAGGGACAAACCTATGATAACTCTTAGGTTTTAGTCATTGAGTTTATTTAGTTTAGTTGGCAGTGTTGAAATTGGCCAATAAGTTGTTACAAATATTGCAGTGTAAACAGTTAGTAAGATTGGACAATTTATTGTAAAATAAATTCTACAATTTATTGTGCAATAAATTGATATGTGTAAAACAGTCTTAAAATTGAACAATTTATTGAAAAATAAATTCTACAATTTATTGTGTAATAAATTGGAATGTGTAAAACAGTCTTTTTGACCATTTAATTTGTAGTGCTTTATAAACAGGGGCCGGCTTTCTACCATGCGTCTTACGTAGTTATTATCGATTCGATAAATGAAAATTCAGAGAGAATTACATCTCTATCACGAAGATCTATGGATAACGTTTCTCTCACAAGTCTAAACAGATTATGCGAGACTGCTGGCAAAGAATTATTAATTCTTCAAATCACATGGCCTGATAATGTGCAAGTTAATTTCAACGACCTATCAGATTTTACCATTAAAGAAATATTAATGCGAAGGTGGATACCCACACAGGAAAGACATACCGAAGATGTTTAAAATAATAATTTGAAATGTGTATTTGTGCTTTATATTCTATAACTACTATTTACAATTAAATGTTACATTGAAGTCTCTATTCTTTGACTTTTTTGTCTCTGTTTTAGCGGAATCCCGTCCTTCGGTAATCGGACCTTTCCCGCTAAATACTCTTTCGTGCAGAATTCTCTGAAGCTTTGATCTTCATACCATTTTGTTAAACACGCCTTTAAGGCAGTGTTTTCTTTCCTGCACTTAACCACCATGAGGGAAGTTGGTTCTTTTGCAACATTCCGAGAACTCGGCAACTTCCTGGACACACTTCTGTGTTCTAGCGATGTCGCGCATTTTCTTTGGAATCAAGACGTCTTTCTCAACTTTCCTCAGCGACAGATCATCAGGATCTCCTAAAATAAGAATTAAAACTTGAAACTTAAAGAAGAAAGATGATGGTCCACTATTATTGCATAACATTTAATTAATAAATAAAATCAATGCAAAAATGTTACGTATAAATTTATACCTAATCCATGGGGGCCACTGGTACATTGCCGGCGTAAGATTTCTGCTGTAGACTCAGACATAACCACAAAATGGGAAACTTCAAAAGAAAAACAAAATTTGTCGATAAGCCAACATAACAAAACGAAACATTACCAAGAAAAATGGAAGGTCTGTTCGGTACAGATCATCGGTGTAACTAGAGTGAAACTTTTTAGCAATTACATACCGAGATTTTGAACTAAATCTCGGTGCACATAAAGGCAGATTGTGATAAGTTTCTAATCTGACCATAGAATCTGACTCCGGCCCGGAGACAAGTGCAATGGGTGTAGGAAAGCTATTAATCAATTGATTCTACTGTGTCCTGTGTCCTAATGACTACATGAAATTTTAAATTGAAGTCATAAAATGTCAGGATTACAATGTTTAAACCACAAATAACAGGCTATATTAGTTTTTATAATTGAAAATGAATATTAGTATCATTTAATGCTTTTCAGTAGAATGTTAGTTAAACGGAAAGTCCCATAAAGAATATTCCCCAAGTAGTTCATTTTGAACCGTCTCATTTTGTCTCTGGTTCACTACAGCTGTCCATACAGCTCCATTTTAACACAAAATAAACTGATTATGAACTGAATTGAATATGAACTGAGCTGAATCTAAATTATAATATACACGTTTAAACGGAATGCATGCAGGATTAGTTCAGATGATTAAATGATTCGGAATCGATTCGAGTTCACTTCAATTTTTGAATGGAGGGCAACTTATTTCGCCGATTTGAAACGTCATGAGTTGCAGTTTCTTTTTGACACACGACTGAAAACAAAGCCGTAGTTAAGTTTTTTGTAAATTAAGTATAAACATAAGTACATAAAAGTGAGTTAAACATTTTTTAAAACAGTACGAGTGTTGAGAATATAGAGTGTGTAAATTTCAGTAAAATGGACCGTCTATTACGTCTGGGTGGCGGTATGCCTGGTTTGAGTCAGGCACCACCGCCGTCAGATGCCCCCGTTGTGGACACCGCCGAGCAGGTTTACATCTCTTCCTTGGCCCTATTAAAGATGTTAAAACACGGGAGGGCCGGCGTACCCATGGAGGTCATGGGTCTCATGTTAGGTATGAACATTGAGGTTACATTTTTTAATATGACTTGCAGCTATGATTCTTACTCCTGAAATTATATGGTCTTTTTGAAATAATATATATGACAGGCTTTATTATTATCTCCATGAATGATCTGTAAGTTGTTCAGTAAAGTAGTGCAATCTGTTTTATTTATTTAAAGACAGAGATCTCAAATAGTTGTATCGATAAAAATGTGACCCCCTGAGTTTAACCACAAAATTTTCTAGGTGAATTCGTCGACGATTACACCGTTAGGGTGATAGACGTGTTCGCGATGCCACAGACTGGAACAGGAGTCAGCGTCGAGGCTGTAGACCCTGTATTCCAAGCGAAAATGTTGGATATGCTCGTCCAGACGGGAAGGCCGGAAATGGTCGTAGGATGGTACCACTCGCATCCCGGTTTCGGTTGCTGGTTATCCGGAGTCGATATCAATACGCAGCAGAGTTTCGAAGCCCTCTCGGAAAGAGCCGTGGCTGTGGTCGTAGACCCCATTCAGTCCGTTAAAGGGAAAGTCGTTATCGATGCCTTCCGGTACGTATATCAATTATAATAACGCTTATTTTAGGTAATACTTGTGTTTTATAATTACAGGTTAATAAATCCAAATATGATGGTGCTTGGCCAAGAACCCCGCCAGACAACTTCGAACTTGGGGCACCTGCAGAAACCGTCGGTGCAGGCGCTCATCCACGGGTTAAACAGACACTATTACTCTATTAGTATTAATTACAGAAAGAACGAACTCGAACAGAAAATGTTGCTCAACCTACACAAGAAATCGTGGATGGACGGTCTCACATTGGCCGACTATTCGGAAAATTGCAGCGTTAACGAGAAGACAGTCGCCGATATGCTGGAACTGGCGAAGAACTATAACAAAGCGCTGGAAGAGGAGGAAAAGATGACCCCGAGCAGCTGGCGATCAAGAACGTCGGCAAGCAGGATCCCAAGAGGCATCTGGAGGAGAAAGTCGACATACTGATGACGAATAACATCGTGCAGTGTCTGGGGTCTATGCTGGATACCGTTGTGTTCAAATGATTTCTATGTAAATGTGCGTTTCGGTCATTTTTCCCACCCTTCATCAATTTGTAATGCTAATTTATGTTTATAGGATATTTTTTTCAATAAATTTAATTTCTTTCCAGTTTTTCCAGAAATGATTTTCAGACTTTTTTACACCTCATAACCACCCGTGTATATCCACGAAGACTAACCGTAATATTCTTGTAGTTTTATGAAGAAAAATTTGAAGCTTTTTAATTCATTTTAAAGTAACAAAATAAACCATTTATTTAACAAACAACTTTGTGAGGGATTATATAAGAATTTGATGTTTTTGAGAGAATTAAGATTACGTTGACAGAAAATCTTTATTTTTTCTAAAAGATCTCTAATATGATATAACTCAAATTTGAGAATGGGCAGTAGATCGTTTGATAATAAATTAAAACAAAAGTTCCAATACCCACTCGAGGATAATAAATTGAAAACAAATTAAATAATTTTGGTCCTTCGGTAGCACATTTTGTTACTAAATATTCTTAAACGCAACATGCTGTACATGTTTTCAGTTTTGACAGTATCTAGTGAATATTTTCTTGGGGTGGTTTTCCATTTTTTTAGTGATAGCAGGGCTAGAAACTAAATTTAAATCTTAAAATAAATTAAAAAGGTGGCAAAGACTGAACCTAATAAACTACTGACTATTTTATACTGCTATTTTAAACTGCTGATCCTGATGTATTATATAGCGCAGTTGTGCTAACCGCATAATCAAAAATTCAACCAGAATGTATCATTCCCCAATTTACCCTACGGCTTCATTTTGATTAAAGTAATAAAAAAAAAAGAACTAAAACCACTGACATGTTAATAATACACCGTATGTATTCTTAATTTAATAGCCAGCCAAGAAAAAGGAAAGGAAATAAGACCAAAGTGAAGGTGAGAACAAGACATTTACTAGCAACATCTAAAGGCCGCTTTACAGTTCGCAATTTTTATTGCCGGCAAGAAAAATTGCAGTACACTCAACTTCCACATTTCCGAACTTTTACATTCCGCAGACTTCCACATTTCCGAACTCTCGTCACCTCGGGATTACCGAACTGCTGGCGCATGCGCAAAGGGTTTTTCTGGCTCATTCTAGTACACTCAACATCTTCATATCCGAACTCCAAATTTCCGAACTCACGGTATTTCTGAACTTGTACTTCCACATAACCGAACTCGTCGCTGATTAGTTGACGACAAAAACCGCGAAATTTGAAATGAGAAAAAAATGTAAACACAATAATGCGATTGTTATCAAACATTTCGATTGTCACAGAATTCGCAAAGAGGAAATCGCCCTCCCTCAGCACCACCTGAGACAAGAGTTCTTCTTTGACCAGTGAAAAACACTTCTTTCAAATGGCGTATCATAAGTACCGGTGCAAGTGTATTGTTCAATCCGTCCACTCAATTTTCGTCTTTTTTCAGTTTTTTCAAAGTAAATTTCTTTTTTCCAAGAATTTCTGCCACTGACGATTTACAGTTTGTACATCTTACATAGATCAACATCTTTTTTAAACCATTTTTTGCGTGATTTTATCAATTTTTTCCCCAAGGTTAGCCTCTTAGCAGGTTTTTTCCCAAACAATTTTCTCTACACGTAAACAGCTATAATGTTTGTTTTGTATCACGGTTCCTCTTAAAAATACATATTTTAACATAATTTTTCATTTCAGTTTGAAATTATTATAGTTACGTCAACAAAATGTTCAATAAAACAAACCTTCTTTGAATTGAAAAATTCCTGCATCATTCTTCTTTGCACCTGACATTTTTTTTTGTTTAGAAAAACGTTCTTTTGTTAACATGTACACATGTATGTATGTATTACATTTGCATAAAAACCTCGAAAAACAAAGAAAAGTACTAGAATGAGCCAGAGAAAACCCTTTGCGCATGCGCCAGCAGTTCGGTAATCCCGAGGTGACGAGAGTTCGGAAATGTGGAAGTCTGCGGAACGTAAAAGTTCGGAAATGTGGATGTTGAGTGTACTTTTCTTTGTTTTTTTCGAGGTTTTTTATGCAAATGTAATACATATACATACATGTGTACATGTTAATAAATGAACGTTTTTGTAAACAAAAAAATGTCAGGTGCAAAGGAGAGAGTGATGCAGGTAATTATTTTGTAATTCAAAGTAAAGGTTTGTTTTATTGAACATTTTGTTGACGTAACCTATAATAATTTAAAACTGAAATGAAAAAATTATGAGAAAATATGTATTTTTAAGAAAACCGTGATACAAAACAAACATTATTGTATAGTTTATTTGCAGAGAAAAGTGCTAAGAGGCTAACCTTGGAGCAAAAGCTGGATTTGATAAATCACACAAAAAATGGTGTTAAAAATGTTGATCTATGTAAGATGTACAATATTTGTAAATCGTCAGTGGCAGAAATTCTTGGAAAAAAAGAAATTTACTTTGGAAAAACTGAAAAAAAGAAAATTGAGTGGACGGATTGACACAATAAAGTGCACCGGTACTTATGATACGCCATTTGAAAGAAGTGTTTTTCACTGGTTTGTACAAAGAAGAACTCTTGTCTCAGGTGTGCTGCTGAGGGAGGGCGATTTCCTCTTTGCTGAATTCTGTGACAATCGAAAATGTTTGATAACAATCGCATTATTGTGTTTACATTTTTTTTCTTATTTCAAATTTCGCGGTTTTTTGTCGTCAACCAATCAGCAACAAGTTCGGTTATGTGGAAGTACAAGTTCGGAAATATCGTGAGAAAAAGTTCGGATATATCGTGAGTTCGGATATGTGGATGTTGAGTGTAATTTTAATTGCGCGCACGCGTATTTGTGTTTCTTTGTTTAGAGATTGTCCAAACAGACATAAATACGCGTGCGTGCAATAAAAATCGCAAATTGTAAAGGTCGCTTAACAGACACGTTCCACTCAGTGGGCGGGTGAGTGATGACGTAATGGCCGATTCTCATTTGTTGTCGATTTTGTACCCTCCCTATAACCACGCCCTCACACCGGGGAAGCCAACGACTGGAGCGGGAGCAGGATTCGATTCGATTCTGATTTGTGTAGCGCCACGGCAACGTCTACGTCTGTCTCATTTAATGAATATTTCTCTCCACATTTGGAGAATGGAATTTAGTTCACATACGATATAGCTGTAGTGAATTGATCATTGTTAGGAGTGTACAGGGTGTAAGCTATCTCGGTTATTACAGGAGACAGAAACACGCCGTTTTCGCACTACTTTTTTTGAGGGAAATTCCCACAAGCGAATAGATTTTTGACAAAATTTTTAGTTTTTGAGTTACAGCCGGTTTTTGAAAAAAAAACAGCCATTTTTAACCATCTCTGGATCGGCCACAATTTGAATTTTTGATATTGTCACAGTAGTATGTCATATATATTTTTTTTATGCACAATTCAGTGGTACACGCCCTTTTTGCAAAATTATTGAAGGCAGTTCTGCATAACGTGAGATTCTAAACTGGTACACCCCGTACATAGCGCTTGATACATCGTTTTCTTAGTCAATGTAACTCTTAGCTCAATGTCCTCTCGCGACATCACGTGAAATTTTAACGACTTACCATTTTCGAACAAGAAAACGTATCTAACGAGAAAATAAACATAAAACAAAAACAAATATATTACATCTAATATTACACGTTGTATAAAAGAAATTATATCTGTATCGGTAAAAATCCAAATCTTCCATAATAAAAAACGTCTTCTAAAGAATTAATACAATATTAGCTTTTCTCGTGCAAACTGTCTTTAGACTCTTCCTCGACGTTTCTCTTCTCGACGCTGTCATTTTTCTGCGTCGAACTCTGCGAGCTGCCTATATCCTCTATGACGATTCCTTCCCCGCTACTTTCGACGCCCGCAGGATTCGACGCGGTACTCGTAGAGGGCGCACTTTCGCCGGGCTGCGCCTGTCCACGGTTGGCCTATGCCTGCTGTTATAAACGGGCAACTTCTGTCTAAATTGAGGAGGATAAGGTAGAAACTGCATCCTGGGGGGCATGGTCATGGGGCCGCCCGGCATCCTGGGGTGGTACAGGAGCTCGGGGTGGATGAATCTGGGAATAGGCGCGAAATTCCGGCGGCCGGATGTGGCCCGGGATCCAGTACTCCCCCCCGGGATTCCCCTGAAATAATGTTAATGAAAAAAAATTTAGCAATTTTGTGTATGTATTCAAATTGACAGATGTGCAGTCAGCAAGGTGTCAGCAACTGTCAAAAAATATGAGATAAAATAATTTTTCTACATCTTAAAACTGAAAAATTTTAATAACCTCTAAGCACCTTAGATTAAAAGTTGTATTAAAACAAAAAAATAAATGTCATATGTCAAAAAGCAACAAAGACAGAATGACATTTAGAACTCAAACAAGTGAAAAAAAAAACATGATGTGCTATTAAAGGATCGGAATTTTAATTGCTGATTAAATTTCTTAATTTTATGTCTAAAAATGTAGCAATTTTGAGTATGTATTAAGAACCCGTCCATAAAGAAAAATATAATTAATAAATAAAATTGACAGGTATGTATAGTCAGCAAGGTTTTGTTTGTCAACCGTCAACAATACTAGATAAAACAATTTTTCTTCATCTACTTGAAACTGAAACATTTTAATAACCTCTAAGGACCCTAGATTAAAAGTTGTATTAAAACAAAAAAATAAATATCATATGTCAAAAAGCAACAAAGACAGAATAACATTTAGAACCAAAACAAGTGAAAATAAATATAATGTGCCATTAAAGAATCGAACTTTAATTACTGATTAAATTTCATAACTTTATGTCTAAAAAATGTAGTAATGTGTAAATAGCAATTTTGAGTATGTATTAAAATTGACAGATGTATGTATAGATTCAGCAAGGTTTTGTTTGTCAACTGTCAACAAATACAAGATAAAATTATTTTTCTACATCTACTTAATTTAAACTGAACAATTTTAATAACCTCTAAGTACTCTAGATTAAAAGTTGTATAAAAACAAAAAAATAAATGACATATGTATGTCAAAAAGCAACAAAGACAGAATGACATTTAGAACCAAAACAAGTGAAAATAAACATGATGGGCCATTAAAGATTCGGAAGTTTAATTGCCGAATAAATTTCACAACTTCATCTCTAAAAACAAAGTTACGGGGATGAATCATTTCGAAGAATCACCCAGTAGATAATAAAAACCACTTTGACCTACGAAAAATTAAAGTAACCACGACAAATACCTCGTAAAAAGCGGCGAACTCCGAGTCGTGCCCGTCCCGCGGCGACCAACCCTTGTGCTTCCTGGGCGACCGGCTGCGGCTCCTCCTGCTCCTCTCTGACTTGTGGTACCGCCTGTCCCTCTCGTAGCCGGGCGACCTGCTCGATCGTCTGCGTTCCGAACGGCTCCTGTCGAACGTAACGATCGGAGGGTGCGGAGATCGGCTGGCTCTGCTCCTCTTGTCTGCAGGGTGGGCCTTGTGGCCGTCGTACCTGCCCGGCGAGCGGCTGTGGCGCCTCGGGTACCGTTCGTAGCGTCCCGGTGAACTGAAACGGGGAAAAAAATCCTTCTGTCTCATTCGCCACGGTTAAAATAATCCTTTATTATTTGGGGAAGATTAAGAAAAACCCCAATTTCTTCCAATTATTGCTATTTTGCAACAATATTAGCGCAGTTTCTAATTTCCTTACCTCTCACACCCTATGTAAAACTTTTTTCTTTCCTCAACTCTTCTCTCAAATGAATAGTTCTCGAGTTATTTAGCAGGAAAGAGGGGAAAAAACGGGTTTTTTAGAGTTTTTTTGTCAATTTCGTCAACGTCAATGGGATCGAGGTCTGGCGACCGAGATGGCCAATCAACCGGATTGATCAAGACGACCAATGTTACGATAATTACGAACAACGATCAAGCAAAATAATAATTATTAAAACCTCCTTTCTCGATTCCAACACAAAAAACCATCTTTGAACTCACATTCCATCTACAAACCATATTTGCGAATTAAAATGTTTTAAACCTACGTTTGGTAAATTTTAAGAAATTGCATTTTACTGGGACATAATCATCGAAGTCAAAATTGAATTCAACGTCATACCTTGACCTCTTCCTCTCGCTGTCGTATCTCGGGGGAGTCCTACTCCTCCTCCTTTCTGGACTCTTCTCCCGTCCCCGTCTGTCTGCTTTCGAAGGTGATCTCGACCTTCGACTCCTTGACGTTTCCCCGTATCTAGGCGATCTGGCTCTATTCTGCTCACGCGTTGGTGTGATGGATCTTCTAGGCGATCGACTTAGTCTTTTGGATGTAGAAGGCTTCTGAGTGCTAGGAGAAGGGTAGTTCCTGCGTCTGTCCCTCGACAAGGACCGACTTCGTCTTAAGTGCGATCTGAACGGTAAAGTATTTTGTGTATTTCACCACTTAAAGATTAAGTGACCGCAAGACCGCAAATTTAGCCCGTTTTCTGGACCTCGCTAGAGAATCGTAGAAAAATGCTAAAAATATTTGGCAGGTCCCAAATTACTCGTCATGAAAAATCAAGATGTTTTTTGGTTTTTTAAAAATTTTCGAAAATTACCCCTATTTAGGGGTTGAAAAATACCCAAAAAGTGAATAATTTAAATAGTATCAGTTAAACTAAAAACAATATTCATTACATTTTTTATTGAATGAATGTTAAAAAATTAATGTGATATCACCCCTTCAGAAATGGTTGTTTTTGTAAAAAATAATTTTTGAATGTACAGATTGAGTTAAGTCTACCTCCCTGTATAAAAAAAAATTGGAATATTTTCTCAGATTCTTATGGAAATATAATACCTTCTGATGTTTAAGGGTGGCTCCACCCTTGGGGATGGGAGTTATTTTTTCATAAATATCGGTACAAAGTAATTTTTTCTCAATTTCTTACGATTCAAAAGACCTAAATATTTTTTCAGATTTTTAAAAAATTTCCAATTTTTTTTATTCAAAGGGGATGATTTCACCCCCTGAAGGGTGAATTTTTGACCATCACAAGTTTTCATCAATCATATAAACACACCACATTAATTTTTTAATATTCATTCAATAAAAGAATCACTGGGTATTTTCAACCCCTAAATAGGGGTGATTTTCGGATATTTTTAAAAAAACAAAAAACATGCTCATCTTGATTTTTCATGACGACTAATTTGGTACTTGCCAAAATTTTTTAGCATTTTTCTATGATTCTCTAGCGAGGTCCAGAAAACGGGCTAAAAAACAGCTATTTTTGCGCACTCTTTTAGAAAAATGAAAAAACTAGCAGCGAGTTTATGATCATTATATAGGGCGCTTCAATTTTTTACAGCAGGGCTTTAACACCTGATAGAAGTTAGATCAATAAAAAAAATGGAAACATGGGTCGTCAAATGATTAATATTTGAGATACAGGGTGTTCAAATCAAAACAAAAAAAGTTTAATCGATCATCTTGAAAATGAGGATTAAGTATGTGGATTTATACATAAATAAAAGTAGACAGACACCCTGTAAAGAAACCCGATGTATTAAAATATTATAATGATTTTAAACTCGCCCTGTATGTAACCATTTTTTTATATCCTGTATATAACACATTTTGAAACTAAAATAAATTTAACAAAGGCGAAGAATTGGTCTTCAACTGATCGTTTAACAAATGTCATGTTTTTTTTTTGAGTTTATTAATTTCAAGAGATTGTAATAAATTCAGTATTAACCCCTCCTTTTCATAATGTAAAATTTTGAAATAGTCATAAAACGAATGGTTTTCTCCTATTAAATTTTCTGCTTAAGTAGAATCTGTCTTTTTGTTACTGTAGTTTCTTTGGTGTTCTTTAATCCTCTTATTGAAGGTTCTACCAGTTTGTCCGATGTATACTTTAAAACAATTGCCACATGGTAACTCTTTGTTTGTTGTTTTTTTTTTGGTAATACTTTATCTTTTGTATTTTTATGTATTTACTGGGTGTTATTCATTTTTTAGGCTATTTTATAATCTTTTCAAAAAAGAACTAATTCTTTTAGAAAAGTTCCCGACATATGTGACAACTTGTTTCACTGTAAAGTAAAGTAAAAGCAAAGGCCGAATCCATCCAAAATTTTATCATTATCCACTATTCAAATAACCTTTTTTTGACAGATTTAATTTGATTACAAAACTCACTTGAATTTATCGTGCTGGGCGTCCCTCCCTCTGCTACCGGACCTCCGCCTCAATTCGGATCGTGACGGCCTGTACTCTCCAGGCCTCAGCGGTGTCCTGGACCTTCCCCTGTACCTCTCGCCCTCTCGCTCCCTCGAACGCGACCTGCTTCTGTACGACCTTTTCTCTCGATTTCGTTCCGCGCTTCTGTCTCTCTTCTCGCCAGCTCTCTCGACGCTCTTCCTTCTGTCCACGCCTCTTCCCGGACTCCTCCTTCCGTTGTCCCTGTCTAGACTTTTCCTTCTATCCGAGTTTTTGTCGACGATCTTCCGTCTGTCTTTGTCTGTGCTCCTGCTGCGCGAGGTGCTCCTGCTCCTCCTCCTGTAGCTGGATGAGGCGCTTGTTGTGTCTTGGGCTCCTCGATCTCGAGCGGCTATAGCTTCTGGACCTGCGGGACTGTTGAGGGTCTAATTTGTTGGCGTCGGCCAAGACGAGCCTTTCCTCTTGATTGACCACCACATCTTCCCGGTCGAATATCGATTTTTGAGTCGTCCTCTGTCTTCGAGGGTCATCTGAAAATCATATAAAGTTATATATCCGTACCGTGATTGTTTTATTGAAATTAAATCTGATTAAGCCTAGTCTGACAAAAAATTAATAACAAAAAAGTGATACCTAATATAACTTAAAAAAAATATTAATCTGTTCAATGTGAAACTAGTAGCTCTTCTTTCTTCTATCTTTGCAGGATTTCTGTCTTCTTTCTTCTCTCTTCAGTTGAAATTAATGTTTTAATATCATCAAATTGAATGCTATTTTTTTTGCAAAGCTTAATAAAATATGTAATAGTTAAATATTTAAGATAGTTAGGTAAATAGTTAAATATTCATTTGAAACAAGTATGGAATTACTATTAGATAAGTGAGAGTTTTTTCAGCTTCTTCTGTGTTGTCCTCTTCTCGAAGTACTCTTCAAGTTCTTCTCATCTAAACGTGGAGTAAATTGAAGCAGTGTTAAATTAGGCAGCAAAAACTTCCTATTTTTAAAATGTGTTTCTGAACAAAATAATTGTTTTAAAATAACACAAAAATTGACGAAGGATCCACTCTACTTAAAAAATATATATATATACACACACACATTAATTAAAACAATGACTTACAGAAAGACATTGATGACAGTCTGATGGTTTCTTCTTGATAGACCTTGCTTGGTTATGGCTTCTATATCTTCTGAAATTTGCTTCCATTTCTTATCTTATCATTCTTCTTACAATGTTCTTATTCATTCTTACATTTTTTACAACTTTAACAAAACATACTACAAAATTCTAATTGAATTATTACAAAGAATCTCTGAAAATTGAAACAGAAATAAGCTATCACATTTAAAACTTATTATTTGCCATCACTTTTGATCAGATGAACATATAGATTAACAAAAGAAATAAGGGAATGGCTTAATGGCTTTAAATTTCATAACAATAGGCACTAATAGTAAATAATTTTGATATTGTCTTTGAATTCTTCAATTTACTTTTGGAAATCAAGCAAAAATTACCTGATACATTTTGATGCTGCTAATTTAGAGAAAAGAAATATTAAATTGAACAAAAACCAAACATTTTTTTGGCTAACAGTTGAAAAATATGAGACAGGTAATAAGTTAATAATACAAATGTACGAGTACGAGATGTGACATAAGAAGTATGACAGTGTTGTCATACCTCATCGATATCGTTTATTACTTTTCTCTTTATCAGATATGAATTATATAAATCTGAAATAAACAAGGATAAAGATGAAACTGTTCTAAAAATGTAGTGTTGTACTCCAGAACATATACCAATGAAAAAATCGCTTTAACAGTTAGAAATTATTATAATAGTTGTAATCTTCGCAAATTTGTATGTATTTGAAGTTATTTAATTTAATTTTTCTCTGATGATACTTTAGCCTTTCTGTAATACGTAAGATTTTTATCCTTAATAATTGTAGACAGTAAAAAAAATACTCGTTTGTGCTTTAGCAAGAATATATAACCTAAATTAAATATAAATCAAGTTTGGCGATCTGGTTTTTAATGCTCAATAAGCCCCCTTAACAAAATAAGAAAATTTCAAGTTTATAGTATATACAAAGCAAGTGATATAACCTTAAAAGCAACATTGCAGTGTATGTCGTGGAATAGCAGTAAAACACTAAAATGTGCTTTTAAATAACTTTACAGCTTCGGATAACATAATTTGTATAGTTTCAAGTTGATTTTACTCATTCAAGTTTTAAGAAATCACTATATTGCGAAATATATCTACCTAGATTTTTACACGTGTTTACGATAATAGAAAATATCCGCACATTACTTATGTTTGTTTTCGAGGCCAGAAATACGTAAATCAAGTTATTCTCTCAATTAAACGGTTCTTTTTTTGGAACACTTTTTTCATAAATGTATTAACGCTTTTAAAATAATTGTGTTTTAGTCCACAGTAAATGCATTTTAAATAATGCAAATGTGGTATCCCTAGGTTGTAACTCAGTTTTATTTAAAATAAGAAAAAATATATTTAATATCATTATATTCTAAATATTAGATACCTCCTTATAAAACTTAGTGCATTACTTACAAATGATTTGTTCCAAACGAAGAGGTACCTAAGTGGAAAATTTACTGATTACTGTCACCATGTGAGAAATTTAGTAAGAGCTCTACTCTTCTTACAAACGTAATTTTTTAACATGGAGTGAACGAGATCAAGAAAAACCAGCCGGTACTAGGTCACTCGTATTGTTGCTAAAGCACTCCATTCTATAGTATCTTTTACCCTTTTTTAGGTGAACTAACGGTATAAGATGCTTCGGTCATCTATGCTCCGCTCGATTGGGCCAGGCGAACTCGACGTAGTCACATTACCTCTTCGCACTGCTACCCTTATCAGTTTCAGCTCGGTAGCAGGTATTCGTGATAGAAACCCCGATGGGAGTGTAGACCTACAATTTACCACTGTCACTTTGAACAGTATACACAAACTGATACAAACCTTGATGTGCTTGATGCATTTGTGGACATTTTTTAGACTAGATAAGTTTATCTAGTCGTTATAAAATTTACCTCAGTAAAAAGAACGTATTACCTAATAGGCGTATTTTACTTGAATTTTATTTTTTATTATAGATATCTTTAAATTCCGTGTAAAAACAAATATGTACTCCGTGGAAATCACAAGTACAAATTTGTAAAAACTATTAATTATAAACAGAATAACTATTACAATAAAATGTCGTTTATTTTCTAATTCTTTCTTTTCGACTTCCGTATAGGAAAATACATGTATCACTAATATCCGGTGACAATGTTGCCACTCGTATAAACGTTTTTTAGTTTTGCAGCGTTTTCCATTGACAAATACTATGGCCCTGAGAGGGACACAAAAATTAAGCTCAAGCTAATCCAGACAGACAGTGCGTTTTGGTCATACCATACATAATGATAATAACGACAATGATAGAAGGAAGGTTTTGCTAATTAGTTCCACGGTCCACGGTTTATTGAGTTAACGGTCGACGCAATATGTAGGAGTATTGTGGTCAAAAAAATAATCTATAACCATGGTCTCTACTCTATGGTATGGAGCGAGGAGTTTTGACGTCACAAAGATACCTTGTGGTAACATCTTAAAAACAGACAAGATTTTGATAACTTCGACGTATACTTCTAATAGGAGTTTGTTGCCTGCATTTTACACCGAGATATTTATTATAAATCGGTGGCATTTTATCTAAAATCAAACTGTCTAAAAACTGACGTGCGAGATAGAGAGGGCATCATTATACGTCATAGCTCCGCTTACACAGGCAAAATAAGCTGACCGTTTACTCTCGATTCCCTCTTAAGTCACCTTCGCTTAATTCACATTACCTCTTATGTCACCACGTTTCTCCCTTTTGTGTCACAAAACTCTCTCTTAAGTCTCTGCCTGTAAAAGTTTTAGAACTACGTTTGGAAATTGGATTCTCGCATGAATACAATATTTATTGAAAAAAAATGATTGTGTAATATATTAAATATCATTGACATTAAGAATGGACTGGCGATTGACGACTGCGTATACAAACTCCAGTAGTAAGAAAGGGAAAACCTGGGCGACATATTTTTCTCTCTATAACGCTCTATGATTGGTAATTGACTAAAGACGTTTCCCGCCCGTCAGTACCGTATCTTGAAAAATACCATACCCACCGGCAAAATGCCAAGTTTTTGTTGTGTGTGTCCAAGTGCTAAATAATCACAGGAAAATATACATTATCATTGGGAAGATATTATTACACTGTAATATATCTGCGGCTACGTTGGAAAAAAACTCAGTTATATTATTTATAGCCTTAAAAATTACTTCATTAACTTGATTTCTTTGATGCGGCTGGCCACTAAATAAAACAACTATTACAATAATATTATACTTTTATTATACAATTATTTTACGTTATTAAAATAAATTTATCTTTATTTAATTTTAATTTATATTTCTTTAACCTATTGTATAATTAATTTAATTTAAATACAATTATAAAATGTTTTATACTTTTTGACCCCTTATATATAAATCTAATTTTCAATGTGATAAGCAGAATAATAATTATTAAAGTATATCGACCAGTCTAAAATAAACAAAGATTGATATATTGGTCAAAGAATCGTGCCTTTTTTGTGTCAGTTGTTTATCACCTTTAAAATAGGTTAGGTGTCTTTTAAAAATATTTAACCTTTAAAATATAAATAAATAAAAAAAAAACAAGTGGAAAATTGAACTTTGTCACGCACGACTGGGTATACTTACGCTAAGTTTTTCGTTCAGCTGGCTCATTTTTCATTATAACAAGTGCTGTGGTACATCTGAGTGCTGAGGTTATGATGGCTTTTAAACGTGACTTAAGAGAGAATACATTTCGTGACTTAAGCGACATGATGCAGGGATTTGGTGACCTAAGAGGGAGTCGAGTGTAGTTAATGTACTGTGAGTATGTACAAAACTTATATTTTGACTTCACGTGATATAGATTTGCTGACATTTCTATCTAATATATAAAATTATCGGTTTTAGACATGCCTAATATTCAAACTCTGAAAATTCCTGATTGATTGGAAAGGTTTTTTCTTATCACTAATAAATCTATCCTTGTGAAAATAATTTAATACCGATCACAGTCGCAATCACATATATATTGCAAGCCATAGGACTTAATTTTTAAACCTTTTCCGATAAATGGTTCGTAAATTGCTTGTAAAATGTTAAAATTTCTCTTTCGTTTTCACGTACAAAAAATTATGTTTCGTTGTACATACCTATAATAAGATTTTGAAGCTATAAGGTGAATTTGTAATATTATCGTATACATATCTGTCCTTATAGATATATGAATATTATGTATCATCCAATTTCATCGCTCTTTGGGTAGGTGGCGTCTTTGTAGGCGTCCAATTTTCTCGTTCTATTGACACTCACGTAACATACATACATGTAGGTGTGTTAGCTATTGTGTTCTAGGGCGTTATATAGCCTGAGGGCTGGCCACTATAGAAAACCATGGCGTAGCATGAAAATGCCAAGAACTGTATCTGACAGCATTTCAGCGCCGTTTAAAAAACTGTTATAAATTAACACAATGCCGTTAAGTTACTTGATTATGACTAGGTACTACATCTAGTGGTCATGACACTAGTTTTTAAAAATCTAAATTGCCAGGCAACATTTGCCGCAGCGATGGTTAGTCAGACAAAATTCTTGCAAAAAATCTTGCGATCTCTACACCGCTCCATACGACTTTCCATTGTTGAAAGCAGTGTTGGAAGTCCTTTTCTGTCAGTTGGTTCAGAACCTCTGTCGCTCTTGCTTTAACCGCTTCCAGACTTTAGAATCTTGTCTAAGGTACTTAATACCCTAAGATCTATACATTTTTTTTTAAATACTCGTGTTTTGATATTATAAAGCCTCCGAGGCCCCCTGGCAAAACACATACATTTAGGGGTTTGCCGGCAACATTTGTCGCGTCGATGGTTAGTCAGACAACATTCTTGCAATCTTTATTCAGTCTATTATTATGACGAATCTTATTTCTCATGTTTGAAAACGCGTTTTCAAATGTTGTTCCATATAACATTCTTTTATATTTCTTTTTATATTATACAGCTCAATGACGACCACAATAATTAGGTCAGGTAAGAAAAATTGTAGCTAGCTGCTGGGCTAAAACAATTTCTCACAAGAAATGCTTTACTTTTTCTTGTGTCTGCCTGCAATTACATGTTTTCTTCAATTTCCTTTCATTTGTCAGTTATTTGCGCCTCCTACTCGTATATACATATTAGACGAAATGTGTCTGACAGCTTGCCTAGTCAGACGTATGGTATCAGAAATACGAGCATTGCGACCAATTTTACTTCGGAATTTTCGACACGTGCCCTTTTAAAGTATCATTTAAGATTGTATAATTTCAGTGCCTATATAACTGTTATTATTCAGTGATTTTAGAGGATTATTCACATACGTAAATGATGTGAAATTACTTTAAATTATCAATGAGACTAGGGCATTTTACACTGGCGGATCCAGGAGGGGATCCCCCCTTACAAATTCCTAAAAGTATTCTTGTGATAGTCGGTATTTTTTTTTAAAAGGATTTTTCACTGATATTCTGAAGTGCTAGGAAAACGCGTGACCTTGAAAATTTTCAAAATTTTCGCCTGCGGCGTCAATATGGGCTCTGGCGGGGTCTATGGGGTCATATGTTGCTTTGTCATTAAAATGCCCCCCCCCCCCCCCCCGAGAAGCCTTCTGGATCCGCCTATGGCATTTTAGGGAGAAGAATTATTTTAGTTACAAATAAATGGAGTAAGTACCTATTCTCCAAATAAAAGAGTTTTTTCTTATTAAAAAGTTTAACATAGTTCTAACAATAAGTGGATACGACTTGTTTCATATTAAACAACCCCACTCCCGTATTTTGAAGATTGCTAAATAATTTTTATAATGGAATTTACATTCATAATATGTGTGCATGTGGTACCCTAAGTAAGATATATTAATTTTACTTTCTGTATAACTTCCACAGCCCACTCTCATCGGCTAACGATAGCATTTTTGCAAGAAAGTTAGACATATGACGAGGTGTGTAAATTAAGTACTCTCGATCCCCTCTTAAGTCACATTCGCTTAATTCACATCCTCTCTTATTTCACCACGTTTCCCACTATTGTGTCACGAAACCGCCCCTCTTAAGTAGCCGCCTGTAAAAGTTTTAGAACCACGTTTGGAAATTGGATTCTCGCATGAATATGTACACTTTTTATTGAAAAAAATGATTGATAGGGGAAGAGTTAAATTTGAATCACACCACTGTTCATCAGATTTTGACTAACGAATTGGGGATGAAAAAAATCTGCACCAAAAATGGTTCCAAAAAACCTTTGAATCGATTGAAAATGATCCCCATTTTATGGAACGTGTCATTACTGGTGATGAGACTTGGGTGTTTGAGTACGACCCGGAAACCAAACGCCAAAGCATGGAGAATTTGTGCCTCCAGGCCAAACAGTAAATCAACAGTTGAAAAACTTCGAAAAAGGGTCATGCGTGTGAGACCAAACATCAAGAACAACTGGTTGTTGCACCACGGCAATGCGCCTTATCATACAGCCATTTCAATTAACGAGTTTTTAGCCAAAAAAATTGTACGTTTTCCACGAAAACGAATTCCTCTAAAATGTTTGCATGTTTTGTGCTTTACATTTTGTATAAAATGATAATCTATCTGTAGAAAACATATAGATCCAGGTTTGTATTAAATTAAGCAATTCGTCCTAAATACCACATTGCTAATTTTATGCAAACATCTATCAGTCTTCAATCTTCAGATAGATTAATATCGATATTCTTTGACTAGCGTTTAGCCGGTACCAGGTCACGGGTTATCCCTACCAAAGAGAAATACCTGTGTAACGCAGTGAAGGCGACAAACACGGTGAAGTCAGTAAGTCACAAGATTTTGATATGAAATACAAACAAAAAATTGTCTGATTATTTAATGAATACAGAGAGATACATGATTTACAGTTTTATTTTATTTCTCAGCACCTGACCTCAGCAAGTAAAATTGTCTTGAGTGTAGAAGCATGCGCGTTTTTCGTTTTCGGTCTGATTGGTCGGATCGCCCGTGACCAGGTGTTGGTTAGACGCTAGTTATTTTTTGCAGTACGACCAGTGTTGCCAGATGAAGTGCAGAGAAAATCGTGTAAAATCGTGTAAAGTCGTAAAAATGTTAAATGTTATTTTGGAAATACATAAAAACAAGTAATAAAATACGGTATTATTTATAAAAAAATAAATTTTATTACAATATTAAAACAAACACTAATAATATTATAATAAACACGTGACGATGTACATATTATACCTCATAATCGAAATATTTATAAACAGGAGCAGGGACGGACTTTATATACAGGGTGTCCCAAAAAAAGTATAATCCTTGGGCTTTATAGGAAATTTAACGTTGAACAAAAAACTTCCTATAAACATGGGTCCGCAAATGAAGTCTTACTAATGAAAACCTCAAAAAAGCATAAAAAAACGTGTTTTTTTACTTTCATTCAAGAATTGCTATGAAATGGCTCATTGATTCAAAAAAATGTCTCAAGTCAACCTTTTAGTACATCAAATTTGGAGTAGAATGCCGCCAACCGCTTGTTTCCATAATTCATTGCCGAGATACGAATTTTTGAAAAAGTAAATTTTTGTAATAGCCATGTTTTTTCACTCAAAACCTGGTTTTTGCCATAAATAAGATTATTCTTTTCATCTCGATTTTTTTTAACCGTTCGATCTCATTTTCAAAATCAGCGGTATATGTCTTCTAAACAAGCGGTTGGCGGCATTCTACTCCAAATTTGATGTACTAAAAGGTTGACTTCGAGACATTTTTTTGAATCAATGAACTATTTCATAGCATTTCTTGATTGAACGTAAAAAAACACGTTTTTTGTGGTATTTTGAGGTTTTCTTTAGTAAGACTTCATTTGCGGACCCATGTTTATAGGAACTTTTAAGAGGAAGTTTTACATTTTTATTAAAAGTGACGAATTTTGTTACCAAACCAAACGCCAAAAATCGTGAGATTTGCCCCTTTATTCGTGTATTCGTGTAAAAAGGACCGAAATCGTGTAATTACACGATTAATCGTGTAATCGGGCAACACTGAGTACGACGCTGTATTTTCTGTAATTGAGGGAAAAATACCATCGGCGAACTGTACGACCGCCATCTCTACCTCGCGGCGACCAACTAATTGCCGGAGGTGCAATACTCGCCCTCGACTCGAGGCAGATAAGGCCATTCGTACAATCACTGGCTCGTAAATTCGAAACTATATGGCGTGGTGTCTTCGCGATATCGTAACATCGACAGATAACGTCACGGCATGCACAATTCGATGCGGAAATTATTTCTCCTTGCAGCCGACAGTGTTTACCACACAAATCATCGTCTTCATAGCTGACGGTTTTTTGCGAAGCCATTTTTTTCCCCCAGTGACGAACGAAAGAATTATTTGGCGAGGTCACTGAATCCAAATTTATTGTCAAAAAAGTTTGATCATGTCACATTTTCAATATATATATATTTATGTAGTACAAATAAACAGGTTTTTCACACCAAAAATTATAAATAAAAATAAATACATTTGTACAGCTTTACTGATCTTTTTGAATAAATTTCAGTCAGTTCATTTTATCACCAGCCGACAAAATCATCAAGGCTTACCTCATTCATCACATCATGATTCCGGCAGTGGCGGTTGGTGATATTTCAGTTAGCCATATCTTGAAAACGACGCATGTGACCCACTTCACTTTTTAGGTGATGCCTATATACCTCTTACAGAAAGGATTTATAGTGAAAAAACCGTCAGCAAAGTTTGCGAAAATATTTTCAAAAAAAACTTCAGAACACCCTGGGATCTCGATAACGCTCTGTAGAAACAAATATAGGGAGAGGTTTTTCGTTTTGTTACAAAATATTTTTTTTTTTCAAAAAAGTTATGGTCATTTTAATTTTAATTTTATAGGAACATTTTGTTTCCCAAAATTAAAATGGCCATAACTTTTTGGAAAAAAAAAATTGTAACAGAACCGTATTAAGGACAAGTAGGTAGCAGTGACGGTTGGTGGAATTAAAAATGCTCGTATTTTCTTAAGGAAACATGAGACCTACGTCATATTTTAAGGAGTGATTATTACATCTGAATATAATGCTATAATAACAAAAAGAAACGTCTGCCTCACCAGAAACGGCTTGTAAAATATTAGCGAAATATTTTTTTTCTTCACCACCAACAAAACTTAAAAAAATACAGTAAGTATAAAAGAAAGTCTTGTAGTTAAAAGTTGAGAGACCATGTAGTTATACCAAGGTATGTTTTTTTGGTGTGTTAAAAACAAATCCGAAGTCAGAATTCACCCGTCACCCTTAGATTTTGACATAACCTCAAAATACGTTAAAAAGAAAAGCCCACAAAAAAAGAATCAAAACCCAGAAGGTAGACCTTACTAATATTACGTATTTAGGTGTGCTAAAATAAAAACAATAATAATAAATTTAACTTGTCCACTTTTCCTACGGCACCCCCATTTACTCCCCAGGGGGTTGAAAATTCATTTCATATAAAAATTCAAAATTAATACATATTCCTAGGTACTTTGGTGCACTAAAATTGTTAATATCGATTTCAACCCCCTAATCATACCCAAACCCACCCCGGTACCTTATTACACCTCCCAAAGGGTCGAAATTAATTTCTTATAAAAAACAAACAAAAATAGAAAAGAAAAAAAAAAAAAAAAAAAAAAAGGGGAAAAAAATTTAGGGAAAATGTGCCCCCCCAAAAAAAAAAAAAAAAAAAAAAACCAAAAAAACCAAAAAAACCCCAAATTTTTTAAAGAAAAAAACGAAATTTCAAAAACTTCACCAACAAAAAAAAAATATTTAATTTTTAATTCGCTTCTCCCAATTTTCCCAATTTTTGATTTTTTTAATTTTTTTTTATTTTTTTTTTTTTTTTTCTTACACACCCCCAAACACCACGGAAAGGTAAAGGGAGGAGAAGAGAAGTTGCTAAAACAAACAGAAAACGAATTCTAAATTGAAAACAAACGCTTCTTCGGGTAAAAACTACATAAATCGACTAGGAGGAAATTGAACAACAAACGCGAACGTACAATATAGGCTACGGCTAGGGAAAAATTATTGATACGAAATGAACCGATGTGGGGGTGGGGGTCTGTAGGAAATTGGACAAACGAAGGGCGAAAACGGATCGCTCGATCTGAGCAGGCGGCCGTGCGATGACCGAACAAACGAACAACGAACAGCCCGAGGCTCGAACCGATCGCCCAGGATCTCTTGATCGACTTATCGCTAATTACAATTACACTACTTGGCAGAAAAAATGCCGCTGATTGGCCGCGTCCTAAACAAACAGTAGCGAATCAATGGATGTCATTCTTCGTTCGAAATTTATAGGGGCGTCATCGTTATTCAGTAAGAAATTTTCCGGTTACACAGGATTCAGCTATTAGACAGACCTTGACGTCTTGTCTGATAGCATGGGCATCGGTAATAATTTAGATATTATTTAAATTTTTATATTATTTATAAGTACTTTGTTGGTTCATTTACTCATCGATGTGCTAACAGAGTTGCCAAGACTGTTGGGTAGAAATCGAACCCGCCTACAGAAAGCTCAGTAGATGTTCAGATTGTTACATTCTGTATGTATATGTTCGGACAAACGCTTTTTTCGCGTATTAGACTGTTTTTATCTATAATGAAGCAACAATTGACGAATGCAGCTGGCAGTACATACGAACTTAAAGAATTTAAAAGTATCTTTTAATTAATGTTTCCGAACAACCAAATTAATGTCACAACTTAACAAAACAAATAAAATGTAACAAAATAACTCGCAACTAAATGTTCGGAAAATATTTTTAAGCATTAATAAGGCGTTACGTCACCGTTTGCCTTAATTACGGCCCGAATTCTTGCAGGCATTGTTTCAACCAAGCCTCGACAGAGTTCTGGTGAAAATGTGTCCCAAATTTCGCCGTTTTTTTCCTTTAAGTAGAGACCGTTCTTTGAGGACCATCTCTCAAAACTCTTTTGATCTTATACCACAGTGTTTCATGAGATTTAGGTCGGGGCCGTTTGATTCCCGACTGTTCCCGACTTTTTCGTCTTTTTTTTGCAGTATGGGAAGCTGCGCCGTCTTGTTGGAATACGAAATTATTGTCTGGGTACATATCCTGAACATTGCCACATTTCAAAACACAGTATCCAACATTTGTCTCAAAAATTCTTTTTTTACTTCGAGCAGATATTGTGTTTATTACGCGTATATTGCACTACCTAGAAAACGAATATCTTTCATAGTTACGCACATATATTTCGGCAAAACATACTATCTACAGTACAATTTTTGGTTTTCTACGCCAAAACCCAGCAAATGCTATTTTTCAATAGTAAAATATAGGCGAAACCTAGTATGTGGTATTTACTGTGTATTGGAAGCAACATCCGGAAGAGAATGTTTTACAAAAATTTACCCGTAACAAAGTATGTGGCAGTTACTGTGAATTGGAAAATATATTTTAGTTAGATGGTTTTACTCGTAACACGTGGTCAAAGTAAGTGGTAATTAAGTGGTAATTATTGGTCACAAAGTTAATTGGTAATTATTGGTCACAAAGTAAGTAGTAATTATTGGTCACAGCAAGTAGTAATTATTGGTCACAGCAAGTGGTAATTATCAAAATGAAAATATTATGTGCAGATACAATGCTTTTTACTATATACTCTGCTCACGTTTTATTAAACATATATGCCAAAACACAGCAACTGCATTTTTTTTTTGAAAAAATAGAAACATCTTTAAATTATTGTTTACGTATAAATAACTTGCAATTATAGTATCCTAAACTGTTAAAATTGTATTTAAAGATCTTTAATAGTTCGAGGGCCATATGTTTAAAGTTTTCTTTAATTTACTCAAAACTTTGAAAATAACAGTTACTGTGTTTTGAAATATGGCAGCCGAGTCGGTAATAAGCTATTCGTAAGTATTTGTATATATTTGTGAGCGTTGACGGTATCCTTTATGACCTCATACTGTCCCAAACCTTTAGCGGACATACATCCTCAAATCATGACACCCTTCGGGAATTTTACGGCAGTTTAAGGCAGTTTTTATGAAAGGCTCCACTTTTTGTTCTTATTACTCTTTTTCTATGATCGCCTACGCAGACATCAAATTTGGACTCGTGACTGAAAATTACTTTTGATCAGTCCACGATACCTTCGATTTGGCCCAATTCAGTCGATTTTTTTTGTGCCTCATTTACGAAAATTTGAAAAATAAAATAGAACTGAGACCAGACTGACGAATGTATTTTTTTGCAACATTCGCGGGATAGCTTTTCTCCTGTTTCAGAGTTCCATTGCGCTGTTATATATCTTAATGTGTTCCGTCGCATTTTTTTTGCAAATTTTCACCAACATCCTTTGGCTCCTTTCGGTAACAAGTCTGGGTCTTCCAGGACTTTTACCTTTTACATCCAAATTTCCAGTCTCGCGGTAATGCTTCAATATGTCTTTGCAAAGCACAATTCTTCCGCAATTTCGCGTTTTTTTTTTGCCACTGCAGTATTTTTTTTACAATAATCTGCCGCAATTTTTGATCAGTCGCACGTCCACGGCCCATTTTTTTTTAAAAATAACGAATATTCGCAAAAACTACCAGAAATAACATGTGACTGACACATCTAATTGTGAAATTAATGGTTACCGCGGAAACCACAAATTTTTATTCATTTTCCTCGGGCAGGTTTCTTGATTTTCCGAACATTTAGTTGTCAGCATTTTTAGCAGATTTTTATATCTTTGGCCATAAATTCATAACAAATCCAAGCTAATAATAATTTTCAGCATAATATTATCTTGAAAATGTATGTAATTTTATATATTTTAAAGCGTGGTTGTAAATTTTTGCATGGCAGTGAATATTTTTTTTTTTTTGAAAAGATGCGTTTGTCCGAACATACAGTTGTTAGTTCTGAATTGAACCTGAATTTCTTATTTTCTCAGACACTTTGTATATAACAAAACCATCTAACCATAAACACGTTTTTTAATGGCTTCGACTAAACCTGAACAAACGCGTTTATTTTATAACGTGTATTTTGGGACACGTGGAACATATGTCAAGCCATACTCGGATGCGTAATTAAACATTATTTTCTCACCGTCTCCGTTATTGATTCGAACTTAATGAAGCGCGTGACACATTAATTAACTCCAAAAAAAGGATCTAACCTTCATTATACCGTGGTCGTGAAATACGAGGCGATACTTTCTTGAATTAGACGTCTTTATATCTCGTCTCACTTCCTTTTTATAATACCCCGGATCCCATTTATTACTTATCTAAACGGAATATATGTAATTAATGATGATACGGGCATTATTTTGGAGACTAGGATGGACAAAGATTAAGACACATAACCAATATATGGTGGCCCAAAAAGAATATATTTTTTAAGGTTATCATTCAAAATTACAGTTGGTCTGGCAAATACGCTCGCAACTCATAGTTATCAATAGAGCCCGTAGGCTTAATAGATTCCAGGAGCGGTCTTAACGCCACTGGAATACTGTTATATATGTCACATTAATAAAGTATATCGTCAACTCCTGTATATAAAGAGACATCCAAAAAAATCGTCATCACCTCTGGCTATGAAGGAGATAGATAGAAATAGAAATAGCGCTCATGTCGAAGCTTTTTGACAGGTTATGTCAAACGTTTGAGGAAGTTAGACAGAATGTGGGTGGTTGGGGGACTGGATGGAGTGTGTATGTAAGTTCTGTCTTGTGAGTATGGTTTCTTTGCCGATTAGTTGGGTTACAACACTCACTATCACGTGTACATACAAAA
This sequence comes from Aromia moschata, assembly GCA_029963805.1. Taxonomy (NCBI): domain Eukaryota; kingdom Metazoa; phylum Arthropoda; class Insecta; order Coleoptera; family Cerambycidae; genus Aromia; species Aromia moschata. The sequence goes on along the minus strand of JAPWTK010000014.1, from coordinate 3,023,197 downwards.
AGTACCCGGATTTGGATTGAAATGAACCGCTTAAAAAGAATCGGGAAAATGTTTTTTTCGTCAAGTTGGTAGCCCCTTCCTTAATTATCAAGCCTGTTTAGAGCGCGATCTGTTCTCAGTGTGTACAGCAGCTGTTAGTAATAGACGACCTCAAGTGTGCTCGGCGAATTGTACGATGGAAAAAATAATGGAACAACGCGTTTGTTTAAAATTTTGTGTCGCAAACGAAATTTCGTGTGCCGATTCATTGAAAATGTTAAATAAAGCCTTTGGTGATTCGTGTATGTCCAAAACACAGGCTTACGAGTGGTATAAATAGTTCAAAACGGGCCGTGTAATCGTCGAAGATTTGCCTCACTCCGCTCGGCCATGGACCTCTACGATAGCCGATAAAATCGGCAAAATCAAGACATTAGTGCTTGAAAATCGTCACATGAGTGTTAGAGAGTTGGCTCAAGAGTGTGTCATATCGACAATGTCAGCTCATGGTATTTTGAATGATATTTTGGGCATGAAACGCGTCGCTGTGAGACTGGTTCCGAAAGAGCTGAATGTTCTTCAAAAAGAGCATCGGAAGAAGGTTGCTCTTGACATGGCTTCCAGAGCCGATAGCGAACCAAACTTCATGAAACGCATCATAACTGGAGACGAAACATGGATCTACGAGTACGACATGCAAACAAGTCGTCAATCATCGGAATGGCGCAATGATGATGAGCCGAAACCGAAAAAACCGCGCCAAAGTCGGTCGAAAGTTAAGGTGATACTGACGTTTTTTTTTTGATTATCAAGGCGTGGTACATTCCGAATTCCTTCGGGAAGGACAGCCGGTTAATAAGGAGTATTATGTCGGCATTTTGAGGCGTTTGCGCGAAAGTATCCGTTGGAAACCCCCGGAATTGTGGAAGGAAAATTTTTGGATTTTGCACGACAAAGCGCCATCTCACCGAGCTACTATTGTGACCGAATATAAGGCCAAAAACTGAATAAATACGATTGACCAACCACCGTATTCACAGGATATGTCTCGGTAGGATTTTATGATTTTTTTTTATTTCCAAAACTAAAATTGCCACTACGGGGTTGCCGCCTTGAAACGATAGAGGATATCAAACAAAATTCACTGAAGGAGCTGAAGGCGATACTTTTGGCGGGCTATGAGCGGTGTATGAAGACCCGTTTAACATTTCGTAACGTTACTGATGGTGGTATCCTGGAGCCGTCCCTGGTAAAGTACGCATCTATTATTAACATCGGGACTCAGTCCCGATAATCAATAATTGTCAGAAGTTGTTTCTTTTTTTTTTTTGCAATTGTGTAAGGAGTCTACTACGAATGTGTCGAATTAACAATTTGGATTGCTGTGTTTTATAAGCTCATCACGCTCTGATCTTCACGCTTTGACTCGAGACTGAAAATTCGAGAACAAAAAAAAACATTCCAGATAAAAGACTTGGCTGAGGGCATAAAAATCGGATTAGAAATGGAACACAAAAAACTCGCGTCAACTTCCACGCGCTGAGAGCGAATATTTTCCGGAATGGGTTCGCGTCTCTTACCTTTTTATTGACTTTTTGTAGGGCTGAAAGGGCCAAAACGGCGAAAAGAAAAACAATTAATTAGGGACTGTTCGCGCTCTCACGCATACGAAATTTACTTCCGTTGTTTGGATCATTTGGTCAAGGTGATGAACTTAAAAAACAGTATAAAATGCGATTAATGGAAAAATAAACCCATCAGTTGGGACATTCGAATGTCCCAATCCACGGCAAACTTTAAACGAATGGACAATATACAGTGAGTTCCATAAGTAACGGATAAATTCATTATCTACGTAATTTACAGTTTATGTTGCTGAAATTCTTCTAAAACATTTTGTATTGTTTCCGGGGTGATTTGATTAATTTCTTGCCTTATTCTGTCTTTTAAATGTTCTACGTTATTTGGTCTGTTGAAGTAGACTTTCGATTTTAAGTAACACCATAAAAAATAGTCAAGCTGGGTCAAATCAGGAGAACGAGCAGGCCACTCAATTTCACCGCGTCTACCGATCCATCTATTGGAAAACCTGGATTCAGATAGGCTCTTACTTCCAATGAAAAATGTGGTGTAGCTCCGTCCTGCTGAAACCAAATATTTCTGTCAATTTCATTGGGGGTTGTCATCATCTGAGAAAAGCATTCTTAACTCTGGAACTAAGAAATTTTGCAAGAAATCCAAATAACGCGCGCCAGTTAATGTGCCATCAAAGAAATATGGTCCGATTTTTTTCCAATTTATAATTCCAGCCCAAACGTTCACTTTCTCAGGATATTGAGTATTGGCCTCCATCATCCAATGTGGATTTTCTGTACTCCAGTATCTACAGTTATGTTTGTTGACTGTTCCATTTAAGACGAATGTTGCTTCATCAGAAAAAATAATGTTTTTTTATAAATAATGGATTATCTTGGCATCTATTTGCCATGATTTCGCAAAATTCTAATCGGCGATCAGGGTCATCGTCGTTAAGTTCTTGAACCAAATGAATTTTATGTGGGCGGTATTTTTCGTTTTTTAGAAGACGCAATATGGACGTTTTACTAACATCATTATCGGCGGCAACTTGTCTTGTAGGGTTATGTGGATTATCTTGAATATCTAACAATATATCCAATTTCTGTTCATCGTCTAAAATGCGTTTCCTACCAGATTTAGGAATATCTGTGACATTACCAAATTCACGAAATTTGTTGTCTATTCTACTAACCGTAGACAGGGAAATGAGGGGGTCAGGATACTTAGTACTGAATATTTCGCATACCTGCTTCTGCGTTCTTGTTTTATCACCACATCCTAATTATATCAAAATTTCAATTCTTTGGGTATCCGAAAGACTCATTGTTAAAATGATCAATTTCAATATAAGTCGAGAATAATAAGTTTTCACAGATGTAGCAAATAAAGAAATTTAAATGTATAATTTTTTCTGATATGTAAAAAAGAAGCTCTTTTTACTTCTTTCTTTTTGTTGGGTATTTTGCGCAGCGTATTAGGGAAACCGAAATATTTAAGTTGAATGTTGACACAAAATTAACTAAAAACGTCAGATTTGACAGATATTTGGTACATAGGCACTTGAGTGTATATATTTCATAATAATAATAATTTTGAAATTAACAAATGAAATTTTCTTGAATGAAAATCAAAATTCAAAAAACCTTATATTGCTGAATAGATAATTAAGAACCCTTTCAAATGAGCTATCACACGCACCCTCGTTCCAGTTAAAAATTTTAAAGGGGTAGCTGTCACTCCAGGGGGTTTGAGGGGAGAGGTAGTAAAATTATGTCATTCTATAATTAAATTGACGTGTTTCAGGATTTTACTCATAAATTGTAAATTACATAGATAATGAATTTATCCGTTACTTATGGACCTCACTGTATATACCGATTTTTATTGTTTATTAACATTTTATAATGCGTGTTCAAGTAAATTGTTCAAGTAAAAAAGCTGGCATGTAAACAAATTTTTGACAGCTTCAGCTGTAGACAATTTGGTATAATGGTTAAGTTTTTATTATTATTATTATTATTAATTATTACATATGGGGTAGGTACGAGCCCTGTGTACTTAAGCTGATGCTTATTGTACCCCCATAGGCTACTCATTCTATTAGTCCTGTTTCCTTAAGAAATTTAAGGACAGTTTCTAATGGAGTGATTGTTACCTCTTTTGGTTCTATTGCTGTAATTCCAAAGTTCGAATGCCTAACAGCTGCCAGTGTTGGGCATTCGCACAGTATGTGGAAGGGGGTTGCTTCCTCCTCTCCACACCTCCTACAATCGGGATCATTTTCACCCCAATTGTGGTGAGATGTCGCATGTGTGGGCAATGCCCTGTGAATAGAGTCACTATCCATCTCAGCTGGTTTCTATCCAGCTTTATAAGATCTTTTGTCTTATTTCAGGATGGTTCGTCAATGAACCTCCGCAATTGTCTCAACCCTGGGACTTTCGCCCAGTGAGAAATATGTTTTTCTCTTAATAGGTCCTTTGTGGTCCTCCTGGCTGTTCGGTAAGCTAAACGACAAGTGGGTTCCGGCCCTATCAGTGGAACCTCAGCCCCTTTCTTTGCGAGAAAGTTTGCTCTTTCGTTCCCTCAGTGACCTTGGTGTTCTCTGACCCACTCTGAGAGTGATACTGTTGTGTTCCGCTAGTTGTATTAGCGAACCCATACAGTCTTTGATTACCTGAGAATGTATTTCTACTGCTTCCAGGGCTTTAAGTGCTGCTTGGCTATCAGTTATAATCTGGATCCTCTTATTTGTCTAAGACCTGATTACTTCCTGTCCACAAGCGAATATTGCAATTGTTTGTGCTTAAAATACGGTTGCTGAGTTCCCCAGGTTTTCGAATAGAATCGAAAACATTTTCTAGAAAATGAGAACTTGAAACGTCAAGTAACAGTCATCGAGATAATATGTTTATAGTCTTTCAACTTTCCATCGGTTTCTAATGTATTTTGATGTATTTGTATTTTACTGTAATTTGTCTATATTTTTGGATGTTACTGTAATTTTATTTTGACTATTCCTATGCTGTACAAGTTTCACAGGAAAATAAACTATCTATATATTTATCTATCTATCTAAAGTAGAACTCTACCATGACCATATTGTGTTGCATATAATATAAGGTTTTATAAGCATGTAAAACAACAAATTTTGGCCTGACGATATCAGACATTCGTTTGAATTGGCAAAGTCTATCTATTCAGAGGTAAAATTTTCTTGGATACATATTACATAGCTATCAAACTGGACTATTATAGATATACAGATAAATTCATAACCTTTCTTAGTTTCGGAACTACATAAAATACTGTTGAATTTAAAACTGCTGAATATATACTAGTAAATTTGAATAACTTTTATTCCGAAAAGACAGGAGAAAGCCCAAAGTCATGGTTCCCTAAATAAACAATCATTCTTTTCCTGTCACAAACACTCTTTCGGTTTTGCATTGAAAACATTTTCGGTTCAAATTTCACCCGTAACATCCAATAACTCCATCGGATTCCTTCATTTCGGCGAGGGGGGGGTAAGGAAAAGCTTACGATTTTAATTCTGTTCTATTCCCCTTTTTCTTACGCCGCTGTTTCTCGTTTCTGCGTCTGATTTTCAATCTGGCGTTTCCATTTAAGGTCTATATTGCCCGATAAATATTTGTCTTTGGGGTTAGTAGTTCGTTTTAATGGGAGAAACCCTAAACAGGCGATCCGAAAGGTAAAACGTAGAGCGTCTTCTTAATTCGGGGTTGTGATGGAACGAAGCGGGTGTAATAGGAAGTAATAAACTAAGTTTTAGAGTAGGGTAGTTACGAATCAGTTGTAGAAAATCTGCATAGTGAAGTAAGAAGAACCAGTTCACCAAGTTATGTTGTTTGAAAAGTCTTTAACAAATCACAACATAACAGCTATATATACATAAAAGAAAGGCAAAAAAGGAGATAATTTTTAATGTTGAGAAACCAACAAAGTAGATCATACCAGTCCGGGTCAAAATGATAGGAAGAATAATAGTTGAGACTACATATAGCACCATTTCTATTACTGTACGTGTTATAAATCCCCGTCAGCATGACTGTCCTCCTGAAAGATTTGCTGTAACCATTCACCTCAGCTGCATTAATGACTTGACATTGACACTGGATACTAGTACATTCTACAAATATCATTTACTTCGACATTTTTTTCAATCTTAATTCCAATTATAGTCGTACAACTGTTAATAAAACGAGTATACTCTTCTCTTTTCTCTTTAAAAGACAGATGGATAAAAGATTTTCTCGAACAGTTAAACAAGCTATTGAAACTAGAGTCAGTTTCAAGCGGAGTGCCACAAGGTTCGGTTTTGGATCATTATTAGTTTCAGTGTATACGGCTTCTTTTAATACTTTCAGTATATTCACAGACATTATCTGTGTCCTTTCTTCTTCAGTGTGCAGTTGACACCAAGTTATATGAAAATATATCGACATCTACTTGGTGCCATGAATGGTGCTTTCTCTAAACACTAGTAAGTGAATTCAATACATTAACAAGAATAGTCCGATACTAGTTTCTAAGATGAACGTCATAAAATATCACCAAACTGATGAAACAAAATAACCTCGAAAAAAATGGGTCTAGACCGAAGATCTCTATAAAGAAGAGTAAATTTTATGAGTCAGGCATTCAGTTGGAATGTAACATTATTTGCATATGAGTATAGGATGTGATGTGTTAAATACATTTTAAATGCGTTTTTGTCAAGACAATATTGTTTGGTGGCAACTGGTGGCCATGATGTGTTAAACTTGACTGGTTCTAAGTGGTCAGTAACTAAATACATACATAAACAAATAAATAAATGCACTAAGGAATAAAGAGAAAAATAAAACTGGATAAATATATAGATGGATGATTAAATTAAAGGAAGGATGGATGGATAGATGAATGAATGAATGAGTAAATGAATGAATGAATTAATGAATAAATTAATGAATGGATGAATGTAATGAATGAATGAACGAACGAACGAAATAATTAATGAAATAATGAATAAATTCATGAATGGAAGATTCAATTAATGAATGAATTCAATGAATGAACAGATAGTTGAATGATGGGAAGAATGAACGAATGAATCAATGAATTAATCGGTAAACATATGAACTGATAAATATATGAATGAATTAATAAATTAATTAATTATTGGATGAATGGAAGGCTGTCTGAATGAATCGACTAATGAATGGATGAATGAATAAATGAACGAATAAACGAATAATAATGAATGAAATAATGATGTGATGTGTTAATACATTTGTAATACATTTTAAATGCGTTTTCGTCAAGACAGTATTGTTTCGTGGTAACTGGTGGCCAAGATGTGTTAAAATCGACTGGTTCGATTGAAATTTTGTACATATCTTCAGCATATTGCTGACTGTAAATGAATGTAGATAGATGAATGAATGAATGAGTAAGTGAACGAACGAACGAACGAACGAACGAACGAACGAACGAATTAATTAATTAATGGATTTATATATGAATGAATCGACCAATGAATGGATGACTGAATGAATAAATCAATGAATAAATGAGAGAATGGATGAATGAATGAATGAACGAACGAAGGAATGAATTAATGAAATTATGAATCAATTAATGAATGACCAGATGGTTGAATAAATGGATGAATGAACAAATGAAACATTGAATGAATCGGTGAATAGTGACCGATGAATGGATTAATGAATGAATAATGAATTAATTAGTGGATATGGATGGATGGATATGAATCGAGGAATGAATGGATGAATGAATGAATCAATTAACGAATAAATATGAATGGATGAATGAATGAATTAATTAATACATTAATGAATGAATTAATGAAATAATGAATCAACTAATGAACGGATGATTCAATGAACGAATTAACAGATGGTTGAATGAAGGAATGAATGAATGAATTAATGGATAGATGGATGCATGAATGAGTAAATGAATGAATAAATGATTGAATGAATTAATATTACAATCTGAAGATAATATAATGGATAATAATAAATAAAAAAACAAAACGAATGAATAAATTAATAATAGTTGAATGAATGAATGAATGAATATATTAATGAATATATTAATGAATAAAATAATGAATCAAATAATGAATGGATGATTCAATGAACGAATGAACAGATGGTTGAATGAACGAATTATTGAATGAATGAATGAAATAACGGATAGATGGATGCATGAATGAGTAAATGAATAAATAAATGATTGAATGAATTAATCATTGAATGAATCGGTGAATAGATGAACTGATGAATGGATGAATGAATAAATCGACGAACGATCGAACGAACGAATGAATGAATAAGTCAATGAATAAATTAATGAATAGATGAACGAATGAATGAATTAATGAATACATTAATGTATGAAATAATGAATTAAATAATGAACGGATTATTAAATGAATATAAATAAATAAACAAAACGAGGTGCGTTTCTTCGCCGACTCTTGAGCTTTCCGGACGAAGAGCTTCCGCCACCTGGACCAGCCGGCCTGCCGCGATCATGAATGGGCGGCCGTCGTCGTCGTCGTTGTGGCGGTGGTGGGGGCAGGCGCTATCTATGAGGCCGGCGTTTTCCGCACGGGCTTCCTGCGGGCCCGTTTCGCGCACCGATCGTAGGCGGCCGAGCGCCAGTTTCAGCGCCGAAGCCGTCGCCGCCGAAGCCTGCTGCGACGAGGACGCTGCTGTCGCGGCGCGAGCTCCGGTTCCGTGCACGTGCGATTGCGGCCCCCATCGGGTTGGTTCTTTCGATTGTGTGCGGTGGTACCGTGCGATTTCGTCTTTTGTTTTTCTTCCGTGATGGACTCGGAGTTTTCTTTTCCTGGTCCGAAAGAGTCCGGTGTGAATGTATAGCATACGCAGGGCGAAGGTAGGCGAGAGATTTGTTTACTTATTTTTTGGTTGACGATTTTTAGATTTTTAGTTAAATTTACACATAATTTCCATTTTGAAAAGCTCATGTAAATACTAGGGTGGACCAAAAAATGGAATTTTTTTTCGGTCAATATATTAATTTAGAATGTTATAAACGAACCCTTAAAAAAATCAGTTCAAAAATATTTTTTTTTTAAAGGTTGCTCAAGATTTTCAAAAATTTCCAAAATCGTCAAAAATTGAATTTTTATATTTTTTTTTTCCTCGTCATGTAAGTCAATATAATTTTGTAGGAAAAAAAATGTCGATTCTGAAAATTTGAAATCAATCTTAATTTCTAAAGGTCACTAATGTTTTTTTTACTTTTCAAAGTAGTGTACCTAAAATGTTTTCGAGCAATCTCTAAAATAAATATTATTAAATTATTTTTTTTATTGAATATGACGTACAAAAGAATAGAAATAAAACATTTAAAAAATTTCTCGAGACAATATGACTACCACATTGTAAGAATAACTTTTATAATTATTTAATTTATTTAATTCTTAAAAAAAATTTTAATTCTTTTGTTCGTCAAATTCAATAAAAAAATTATTAGTTCGTTAATATTTATATTTATATTGCTCGAAAACATGTTAGGTACACTACTTTGAAAAGTAAAAACATTATGAATGACCTTTAGGAATTAACATTGATTTCAAATTTTCAGAATCGACATTTTTTTCAACCTACAAAATAATAACGTGAGGAAAAAAAAAAAAACAAAAAAACTCAATTTTTGACGATTTTGAAAATTTTTAAATCTTGAGCGACCTCTAAAAAATTTTGACTGATTTTTTAGGGGGGCGTTTATAACATAAAATAAATATTTTAACACGAAAAAATAATATAAAAAAAAATAAAAAAAAAAAACCAATTTTCGATTTTGAAAATTTTTAAAATCTTAGCACCTCTAAAATATTGTTTTAACATAATTAATAATTTTCACCAATATTCCTTTTTTGGCCACCCTATACACATTTTAAGTTTGTTCTGTAGGGTGCAATTTTGTTTTTTTACAAAAAATCTAAAACGGTTTGAGAAATTTTTCTAGTTTGGGGGTTGGGTTTTTAAAATTTTTTGGATTGGGTTTTTTTGGTTTAGAAACGAATATTTTTTACGAATATGACTTTTTTTTAAACAATTTTTTAAAAATTTTAATTTTTTCTAAATCTTTTATCTTAAAAAAAAATCCCCATTTTCCAATACACTATGGCATTTAACTATACCAAATCTTAATTATATAAAAAAATACAATTTTATTTTATTTGTTAATTATATTATAAAATAATGAATAAACCGGAAAAAAAAAAATAAAATAAAAACGCCTTGTTGAAAAAGATTTATTGTTTGCCTTGAATTAAAACTATATATAATATTTATCTCTTCTTTTTACATTAAAATTATATTAATTCATAATCATATAATTATAAAAAAAACATTTATATTCAAAAATCCTTCTAAAAAAAAGGTCCATCTCCTTCTGCTCACATTGTCCACATTTTTTTGTGGTTAATGTGTTTCAATATAAAGTAATTCCTGTCTCATTTTGACAGTTAAAATAGGCTCGAAAGATGGAACCAAGCTTATGGTTTCGAGGCAACGTGTTATAACTCTGGCAGAACTGTTGTTTTATTAGATTCGTCTGGTTTCTTGTTGCTGATGATATGGATGGAGCTCCAAATCATTTTTCAATATTCGTTGACACCGTATAGGGCAGATTCACTTGTTGGCTCAGGTAGCTAGTTGATGTTCTTGGATTATCCATTATCTCTTGCCTAACCATTTCATCGTTTTCTTCTGTCATTACGCTTGCCGGCTAAAATGTTCGAAATGAATAACTGCGTCTGAAAAAACTTCCTTTAAGTTCACATACTCTCATCCAATATTTCCATTGATTCTACTGACACTCCAAAATAAATTCCAAGTTAAACACGCATCTGTTCTTAATTCAAAATGAATTCCTCTATTTATTTTACAAACGTGATAGCCGCTTCAAAAGTTTGATAACACCAGAGTTTCGCTTCGACATCATCCCCATTTCCACCTCTCGCGTTCATAACCTGATATGAATGACATTTTTTTAATGGTTCGTTATAATGTTTGACCTCATCATAATTAGTTCTATAATGAATTTGTTTTAGTGTAGTGATACTCAATCACAAAGGCCTATTAGTAAATAGCATTTTTAATCAACTTTCATCGAAAATCAATCAGAAAACCAGTAAGATTATAACATTATGTTCTTTAAAACTGGTTAAAAGTTCAATTGTCCATTTATGCTTTTACTAATAACACAGGATAACAAAAAAAGTTGTTTGGATCTGGGGTCAGACCATACACTGTCTATTGACATATTTGAGGTTATCTAGCTTTGCGATTTTTTTCTCGAAAATCCGTATGGGGTCTTAAAGTACAAATTTTCTTCTCTAAAATACCGTTGAGTTTGCTCAAATACCTTTTTTTCGCCGAGATATCGAATTCTGAAAATTGTCTGTTCATATTATATCTTCCCAACTCATTTAATTAGTACGGAAACCTTATGGTCATTATTTAAATTGCAATATCTCGGTGCACACATGATTTTCGTTGAGAAAAAAATTCTCGAAGCTACATAATCTCAAATATATGTCAAAAAACAGTCAACACATCAATAAACAACAACATATTTTTACCCCCATAAAAAAAATTCGCATACCACGAAGCAGATTGTTATTGAGTTGTCAACTACAGCTAACAGTATCGTGCAAGCAGGAAGATCTGCAATGAGATAACAATTTTCGGCCGTACTCATTATGGAGATATTTCGTACTTTTTATAACAGTTGTCAAGACAATAGACGTCGTTGTCGCTGTAACTGTCCGTACGTCTCACTTTTATTAGTGTCCGTTTTTGTGGCACGATCACTATCGTCAGTGATCTTGCGCCAATGCCGCTAATGGCATTCCGCAGCTGTGCCGTTGCCCTGTTATTGTGTATTATCATCCACATACATATGTAGATTTTCCTTATCGATGCCCCTAGAATCCGATGAATTGGAACGAGATTGATGAGTTTCGTGAAAAGTGTGTAGCAGAATTGGTAGTTTGTGTGGAAGACAGTGGCGGTTCGTTGGTAAAAAATGGAGGTGTTGGGTGTTGCAAATGAATACTGATGAAAAATACGATGCGACTGAAAATATTTAATTTTCCAAGGTCGAAATTACTAATTTTAAGGATAAATATACACTTATGAACAGTTTAATGTTCTTGTCATGTTATTTATAACAACATTTTGGTAGAACGGTTTATTATTATCGTATTGGAAGAGAAAATCGACAGAGAAAATCGACAGGATGGTCTCTGTTTCATCTGGAACTTGCAACTATAGATAGTCAGTTTCTTTAATTTCTTTAGAACTTTCATCTTGGCATACACTAAACACTGTTTGTATAATTTCACTTCGTACTATTTTTGAAATACTTAAAATACAATTGTTTTTTTTCAAATGGTCTTTTAGGGCAACGTTAGCGCTAAAGTTAATCCGCGTAATTAGAGGAAGACGTGGATTAATATGCTACGAGGTGTGTAAATTAAGTAATGAGACTGAGTTTTTTTAATTTTTATTATACGAATAGAATTACAATTCAGTATTGTCTGCTTCAAAATGACTTCCTTGGGAGCCCCACAGCGCTGGAGACGGTTCTTCCATTCCTCATAGCAGTGCTGAAACACATATACTGGAATAGCCATCAGCTGGTCGGTTATAGCCATTTCAATGTTTTCTATGGTCCCAAAATGACATCGCTTGAGGTGATTTTTCGATTTCGAGAAGAGAAAAAGTCACAAGGACTCAAGTCAGGCGAATACGGAGGCTGAGGAGCCACAGGAGTGTTTTTACTGGCTAAAAATTCGTTTACTGATGCAACATCCAGTTGTTCTTGATGCTTGGTCTCACACGCATGACCCTTTTTCGAACTTTTTCAAGAACCTTTCTGTAAAAGTGTTGATTTACTGTTTCGCCTGGAGGCACAAACTCTTTGTGAACATTCCCTGGCTATCAAAAAAGTAAATAAGCATGCATTTGATCTTCGACTTGCTCATTCTTGCTTTTTTTTTGGGTCTTGAAGAGCTTGAAGTGTGCCATTTCATGCTTTGGCGCTTGGTTTCCGGGTCGTACTCAAACACCCAAGTCTCATCACCAGTAATGACAATTTTTAATTTCGGTTTCAGATTTTTTTAATTCTTGAATTTCAAAATTTCCTGATAATTTTTTATTGGAAATTTTTTTGAATCTATCCACACCATCCCTGTTGTTACAGCCTATGGGGATTCCACCATTACTAATGTTCTTTACTTTAGAAACCTCCAATTTTAAGTCCACTGGATTCAGGTTCTACATAATATCGATTTTTGTTTTGGCATTCGGCTGGTCATTGTTTTTGGATAGACTTATAAATTTATCATTTACAGCTGACAGAATTTCATCTTTCATGTTAGTAAAAAGATTTTGCATATTAGACAGAACATTATTTATTTTTTCTTCAAGCTTAGATTTTATTACAGCTTCATAGTCGCTTTTTATTTTGTTGCACGATACACAAAACCAATGAAGACCAGGAGTTTTTATATGCTTAAAAACGTCTAGTGGAATTCCAGTACAATCAGAAAGAAAAAGACGACCACAAACACCAGCACATGATAAGGATGATGTTTTTCGTCGTTCAACTGGTTTGTCAGACTTACGCATACGGAACTCATTTTGCTAGTATCAAAGCTGTTTTTGTACTTACAGCGTTACCGATTTATTGGTAGCACGTAACATCACTATATTATGATAAATATTAATATACTGAGTGTCTCTAATCTTGATAAAACCACTAAACACTAGAGCTATTTCATTCACTGTATATTTGCGGCAAAGGCCACACTTTTATTGTATATCCACTCAATGCGCGTTAAAATATGTAAAATCTCTCCATATTTTTCGGCATTTACAAATTTTATTGGAATACTCCATTAAATTTGCCGCTTTACGAAGATGGTTCGAAAGAAATTTAGATTTATAGTTAGTTCGAAATATCACTTTTATTTAACTAGAAGTTCAAAGTTGTTTCCAAGTTAAATCGATTTTACCCCTCAATCTTCAACTCTGAAGTAGTTTTGGAACGAGTTTGTGGACATTTCGTTGCATATTATGTTTTGTAAGACGATCCATATACAGTAAGATTTGGCAGTAAGTACAGTAAGTAATGGCGTGCAAAACTATATTTTTACAAACAAGAGTTAAAAAAATATGTAGTTTACAATTTTATTTTGGATTTTAAATGATTTTATTAGTAAAGAAATAACCGTTTTGGTACCATCGAGTAGCTCTAAATAAATGAGAAAGAATTACAGAAAACTACACACGAGATAACAAAAAGTTAAGCAGTTTATTAAAAAAAGGACTTTACTTGTTGAAGTCAAGAGACTTTTCATGATACACACATAAAATGTCGAGTTAAATTTATTGCATATACTTGAGATTCTCACAAAATTCTTTATAAATTATGTTTCTCTTCCATTTCGCTGTTAAGTTTCCATTTTCTGCTGTTATAATGGGTTCCTAACATTTTCTTTAATTTAGTAATCCCAGCGATTTTCTTGCTATATAGCCTGACCCCGTTTTCATCAGGAAAATGTAAAAATATACAATGAACCATGCACAATAATTTATGTTATGATGACCTCGTACTCTTGTTTAGTTCTTTAAAATTCACCCAAGCGCCGCAAATATGCTGTTTTGTGTTTTATTTGTTGTTATTTATAGCCGTCCTAAAAATAAATGGCAATTCTTTTTTGCTCACAATTGATTAGGAATGTAGGAAAAATGTTTGGTGCTTGGGTTGTTCAAGTTTTCTGTCGCCGAATTGAATAGAAATGCAACTGATGCAACGTTGCGTGGGTATGCATATTTACAAACACAAACAGTTTGTGTATACAGGGTGATTCCTGAGTTGACCCATATTTTTTCAATACACTCTAAAATAAAAAAAGTTTCCTTATACATACCTAAAATAACATTTGTCCTCAATTTAAAGAATAGGTAAATTCAACACAGTAGACAAACATACCTAAAGTTTATCGATTTTTTTGTGAATAATTTATTCCCAGTATTTTATTATCTTATAAATTCTATTTTCGAAATTAATGATATGACAACTTACTTATTTTTGTTTTTGGAAAAATGTAATTTGGTAACACTGTTGGTTTTGGATAGTTATATGTGCTGTTAAATAATATGACAACTTAGGAAAAGCAAATTCTTCTTGTACCGATACCAAAATGGACCATTCAGAGTGGTCCACTGTAAAAAAAATACTCAACCCTATGACTCACCCTAAAAATTAAAAAGATATATAAATATGCAGAAGAATGTTTTTTTTTTCTATAATAATTGTAGGCAACTGCTTTTACTATATTTTGTTGCACGGATTTTAAATCATTTAAATATTCATACATGATGTTTCGCAAAGTCCTAGACGTTATTCGGGTATTAGTTTTTTCATTGCATTTATGTGTATTACGAGAGATGACAACAACAAAGTTTGGAGGGAACTGACACAGCTGTTGGAAATCCTCCTCTATTGATATACGAGGTGTGGCTATTAAATAACCAAACTGATGTTGCTACCAGCGCGCTGAGAGCGTGTCGCGACAAGTTTGAACAGAACTGTGTCTGGCGATAGTGTTCCCACCCTGAGTTCGCTGGACAAGCCAGTGGGTCGCTCAGTTTGACTGTAGCAGTCGTTTGAATTAGTCTACACACCAGTGACGCGTCGAAAAAACGTTAAGTGTTCAGATGGAGCAACGCGTTAATCTCAAGTTTCTTGTTAAAGTGGGGAAAACTTTTACAGAAGCTTATGCAACGTTAAAAGAAGTATACGGGAATGAATGACTATCCTGCACATAAGGTTTTGAACGGTTTAAAGAGGGACGTGAAACGACCGAAGCCGATCCGCGCCCTGGACGGCTCTCAACGTCAAAAACGGACGAAAACATTGAAAAAATCGATAAATTAATCCGCGAAGATCATCGTCCAAGCATCCGAGGGCCCGCTGAAATAACAGGAATCGACAAAGAATGAGGCCAGAGTTTGCATGAATCGTTTAACATGCGCAAAGTTTGCGCAAAAATGGTGCCAAAACTCCTCAATCCCGAGCAAAAGGAATCAAGAATGAACATTTGAGCTGACATTCTAAACAACATTGACACTGATCCAGGCTTGTTAGACACGGTGACACTGAAGGGGACAAGCGTGGAAGCAGTTAAAGCGAAAGCGATGGAGGTTCTGAACCAGCTGACAGAAGCGGACTTCCAGCACTGCTTTCAACAATGGAAAAGTCGTGTGGACAAGGGCGATCGCCCCCCCCTCCCCAAAGGGTCAAGTAAAAACCAAAATACTCAGGGAATCCGGTTGCCGTTGCCTCTACTGACCTTTTTTTTTTTTTGGCATTTTGTTTAATCTCCATTGGGCGCCACCCCCAAACATAAATACTGGCTACGCCCTTGCGTGTGGAGCGGTGTAGAGATCGCCAAGGGGGAGTACATTGAAGACGAAAAATTTGTTACTGTAACTGGTAATGAATAAAAAGTGTTATGACAGCAGTTCGGTTATTTAATAGCCACACCTCGTTTCTTTATGTGTTCAATAGGATTTAAGTCGGGCGAGTTGCTATATCAGTTGTATCAACTACCTTATTGTTAGTAACAATTTCACTTCATTATAAATAACCCTGAGTACCAAATAAAAATAATAAGAAATGTGCTCGTGGATAAACCTATTGCTAATAAGATGAGAGAGATAGTAATACAAAGACGAAATTGATAGAATTTCATTATTTATGAAGTTTTCATGGCAGTTGCCACAAAAAATAAACAAACCTTTGCTTCAAAAGTGAAACACCAGAATACTGAGAAAATACAAGGTGATTATTAAAATGCTGGAAATATTATATACATTTTGCAAAAAAACATTTTGAAAATTTATGTTCACTTTGCATTAGGTACACCCTTCCCCGCAATCTACATATTTACCGACGAATATTTACTTTGAGTCTTTGTTCCCGCTCCACGTTACATTCACCGCGGGAAACTTCCGCCTTTGTGCCATTTTAAACATACATTTTCCTAATGTATCTGAGGAGAATTTAAATTTAAAATAAGTAAGGAAATCTGAATATTTCGTTCATATAATTTTACGCCCAACTGTGGTTTTGCCTTCGTGTGTGCTCATCCACTTGTGTTATGAATAAATACACGCAAAATTATGAACAATTATTAGTAGTCAGAAATAACTGAAAAACAAAAAATGTCTAGTACTATTAGTATTAGGCCCAGTACGACCGTGGATTGCTAAAGTTTTTATATTATTATTAGTACCCAATTATTATTTTTTATTTATTATAAATTTGTTTACACATGGACCAGGATTTTCAAGACTTATTTGAGGATGAGGACAAAGAAATTGTCGATTTTTTTAGCAGACTATAGTGGTGGCTTGTGGAACTTGACAACTATCTCGAACAATATTAGTAAGGTATTAAAATGCTGGAAATATTATATACATTTTGCAAAAAAACATTTTGAAAATTTATGTTCACTTTGCATTAGGTACACCCTTCCCCGCAATCTACATATTTACCGACGAATATTTACTTTGAGTCTTTGTTCCCGCTCAGTTACATTACCGCGGAAACTTCCGCTTTCATTTTAAACATAATTCCTAACTGAGGAGAATTTAAATTTAAAATAAGTAAGGAAATTGAAATTTCGTCAATAATTTTACGCCCAACTGTGTTGCCTTCGCTAAAACACAAACAATATAAATAATGAAAACAAAAGTTGACATGGCCCAGTACCGTGTTCCCAATTTTTTTTTTATTAAATTTAAACCAGGATTTTAAGACTTATTTGAGGAAGACAGAAATATTTTAGACTATTGGGTTAGAACAATATTAGTAAGGTAGTAAAGATAATTTTTATTTTGAAAACTATATTGAAGTTAAGTTTGACCAATCAAAGAATCAACATTCCTAAAGTATAAATTTGTTTGATTTCTGTTCATCATTTTCATTTTAGTCAAATATAGTTGTTTTATTCCACTAGTGGACGATGGACATAGTTGAAATTATTGTAAATAGAGCTACTTTATGAAATGATTGTGGACAAATACGAGGTGTGTAAATTAAATAATGAGACTGATTTTTTTTAATTTTTTTAATCGAATATAATTACAGTTCAGTATTGTCTCCTTCAAAATAACTTTCTCGGGAAGCCACACAGCGCTGAAGACGGTTCTTCCACTCCCCATAGCGGTGCTGGAACTCATATACTGGGAAAGCCTTCAGCTGGTCGGTTACAGCCGTTTGAATGTTTTCTATGGTCCCAAAATGATGTCCCTTGAGGGGATTCTGGGGAAGAGGAAAAAGTCACAAGGACTCAAGTCAGGCGAATAAGGAGGCTGAGGAGCCACGGGAATGTTTTTACGGGCTAAAAACTCGTGTACTGAAATAGCTGTGTGACAAGGGGCATTTTTTATGTATTCAGAAAGCTGTAGAGAACGCCCTCTACAATTTACTTCAAAATTATAGACAAATTACAATTCCTCTCCTCAAAAAACCTCCACTCACCGAATTTTGTTAAAAAATGTTGATTTTGAAAAAAAGTACTTTTGACCCAGAATTGTAACTTTGACTCCCTGTAACTTAGTCACCAATAACTTTTGGACTAAGGTAAATTTGATTAACTCGTAACAATTTTACCCAAATAATCTGTAGTTTCGCTGTGACCCCTTAATAATGGAACACCCCGTATATCTAATACAAATTAAATTTCCTCAATCAAATTATATATACCTTTTTTTTCATTCATATAATTATAGAATTTAAATAATTGTAAAATCCTCATGGTCGACTATATTTTTAATAAATTATTTTTGGAAATTTTTATTCTGGAAATTAAACAAAAATTATTGTATATTTTTGGATGGATTTTCAACCAGTTTTAGAAAAGAACTGTCACATTTGGGCTTAGACAAAAATATTAATATCGTACGTTCGTATCTCGAGACTTTTATTTACAAAATATCTTGGTCATTCTTCTTGATTGAATTTATATTGTGGCATTATGTAACGCGTAGCCGTGTCACTGTCTTATTGCTGGTCATTTCTCTTTATTGAGTTTACATTCTGCGTTCAAGATAGTTGTCTAATACCATTAAGATTATCATCAAGTTATCATTAATAAACTAAAGCATATTATACTGCGAGAAATCAGTTTACAAAGCTGACAACGTAGCATTAAAGGTAGATAATTTGTATTATTAATTTTTTTATTTATATACCTGAGTAGTTCAACTAATATAATTGTTATATGTGACTAGGACGTCAGTAAAATTATTGTTTTGAATAACAATAACATTGGTTTCAAATCTCCGGTCTCGCCGTACTCATGTCAGGACGTTCAAATTATATTTTGATGATCTATTTTAGAAGAATTTCAGGATTATACGAGGGAGTACCCAAAAATAACCGGAACAACATTGCCGTGGGCGGAGCTTGTGTAGTACGCATTTCTGCCGCTAGGCGTGTATAGCGCATCCCACTGCCAGTTCAGTGCCGCCTGTGTTGTCGACCTGGCTTGTTCTGTTCATCTGCAGTGATTGTTTTTGCTAGCGGTGTTTTGTTCTTGTTTCGTTTATTATGATGACAAGTTTAAGTGAACAACGTGTAGCTGTGAAATTTTCTACTCGGTAAAAATGCTGCTGAAACGGTTTTAATGCTGAAAACAGCTCACAAAGATGACGCTATGGGAAAAACTCAAGTGTACGAGTGGTTTGCTCGGTTTAAAAATGGCGACATGTCGATTGATGACAAACCTCGTTCTGGACGTCCATCAACCGCCCGAAACGACGAAAATGAGAGCTTGTGCTCACAGACCGTTGACAGACAATTGATTAACTGTCAGATATTAGTGGGTTATATTGGCGCTCGGTTCAGCGAATTTTAACCGAAGATTTGGGAATGAAAAGGGTTTCTGCCAAGTTTGTTCCTCGGACTCTGACTGACAATCAAAAAGAATGTTGAAACAAGTCGTGTTTTGAAACAACAGATTGAAACTGATCCAGAATTTTTGTCAAAAGTTATTACTGGTGATGAGTATGGTGATGGTGATGGTGAGAATGGTGTTATGGTTACGACCCAGAAACAAAGCAACAGTCATTTGTGCATTGTTTTGATGTTTGAAGTCAAGTCAAACATCAAAACAATGCTGATTTGCTTTTTTGATGCCAAGGGCGTAGTTCATTCACAGTTTGTTCCCCCAGGTCAGACCGTCAATCAAACCTTTTATTTGGAAGTTTTAAGAAGATTGCGCAACAGTGTTCGTCAAAAAGACCCGATTTGTGGCAGACAGGAGACTGGTTCTTCTACCACGTCAATGCACCTGCACACACAGCCATCTCTGTTCGCCAGTTTTTGACTAAAAATGGCATGGTTCCGCTGCCCCACGCACCTTACTCGCCTGACCTGGCTCCGTGCGACTTTTTCTTGTTTCCACGCATGAAAAGGGGCATGAAAGGACATCGATTTGACAACATTGAAGAGGTCAAGAAGAAACAGGGAGGAGCTGTCAGCCATTTCTAAAGATGACTACAAAAAATGTTTCGAACAGTGGAAGCACCGGTGGGACAAATGTATTAGTTGTAATGAAGAGTATTTTGAAGGAGATAAGGTTGTTTTGTAAAAAATTGGAAAATATATAGCTTTTAAAAAAATAATTCCGGTTATTTTTGGGTATCTCCTCGTACTAGGCCATGCCTTTGGAAACGGCTGGACCGATTTTAAAAATAGAACTGCGTTGAAGACTGAAGAAACTCAAAGGAGGTGTCGCAAGACCCTATTTCCCGTTTGAAAAAAAAAAATGCGATGCCAGCACCCTTTGTGTAATGCATCAAGTGACGTATGTCACTTTTATGTCGGAAAGTAGTTAAAGTAGAACGATTTCAACCGTTTTCTACGTGGCGTCAATATTTTGCTCCGTTCAAAAGTTGGAGGAAGGAGACGCTTTTAAGCCACACTGTATACAGTTTATAAACATTAATTTCGCGTGGAGTCGCTTTTAAATCCATGACGGAGAAACATAAAAACACTTAATGCCTCAATAAATAATATGACCGGTCGAATTTGAATTTACAAATGTATAGCCGGCTCTAATCCGAGCTGAGCTGGATCTGAATTAGAGAAATCGCCAAAATGGACGGAGGTCCATAAAGACAGGGCCAGCGACGTTAAATTTGAAAAATATGTGCGATTTGTTAGGATTTGGTCGCACGTCTGACGCAGGCATTTTCCTTTCCAGTTCATCGTGTGTGTTTAAATTATCGTGTAACATACGAGGTGTGTAAATTAAGTAATGAGACTGGCAATGTAACGCCCGATCTACCAACACTGCGGAGACGAAATTTGGAAGGGCGGTAGGTTAACATGTAATGCACCTTCAGTACAAGTTTCAACTTTGTTCAAGTGCGTTTTAAAAATGAGTGACATTAATTTTGAGCAACGGTGTGGTATCAGGTTTTGCTTCGGACTTGGATACAGCGCAACGGATACGTTTCCAAAACTTCAACACGTCTACGGAGACAGTGTTTTTCAAAAGTCCAGGTTTTTCGGTGGTTTAAGGCATTCTAAGAAGGAAGAGAGTCGATTGAAGATGAACCACGCAGCGGAAGGCCTTCATCTTCAAGAATCGATGAAAATGTCGATAGAATACAGGATCTTGAATGATCGGGGAAGAGTTAAATTTGAACCACACCACTATTCATCAGATATTGACTAACGAATTGGGGATGAGAAAAATCTCCGTGAATTGTCCACAAAGAGTTTGTGCCTCCAGGCTAAACAGTAAATCAACACTTTTACAGAGAGGTTCTTGAAAACTGTGAAACTAAACATCAATACAAATGGATGTTGTCACACAGCCATTTCAGTAAACGAGTTTTTAGCCAGCCAAAATATTCCTGTGGCTCCTCAGCCTTCTTAATCGCCTGACTTCAGTCCTTGTGACTTTTTTCTCTTACGAAGATTGAAAAATCATCTCAAGGGACGTCATTTTGGGACCATAGAAAACTTCAAACGGCTGTAACCGATTAGCTGAGGGCTATTCCAGTATATGAGTTCAGCACTGCTATGAGGAATGGAAGAACCCTCTCCAGCGCTGTGTGGCTCCAGCTTCCCAAGGAGGTTATTTTGAAGGAGACAATACTGAATTTTAATTCTATGCGAAATAAAAATATCATTATTTAATTTACACACTTCGTATATTAAAAAAAATGTCTTAAATAATCTTAATTAAACAGGTGCTATATATTATTTTATCGTTTTTTTGATAGCATATTGAAATTTTACCCTTTTACCTTTAAGTTACTCCTTAAAAAATATTTTGTTCGTAGCTGTAAAAATAATTGGCTGGTAATTCTAATGAAATCAGCCTCGAAATTGTAACCGAACAATAGGTAATAATATAATTCGGTTGATAGCATGTAAAACACGATGTATATGACTCAAAGGGCGTAAGATAAAACTCAACCCATGTTTTTATTTCTTATATAGGTGAAACCGTAAAATTTTTACGTCGGACATAAAATATATTTTCATTATACGTGATAAAGGTGTCTGGAGAATCGACCCTAAACTTTGAAAGCCGCGGAAAAATGAAATATTTTTCAAATGATTGGGTTTCAGTTCTACATTGTACTCAGTGCTGCAGCTGAGAAAAGGTTTGGGTGCTCTGTAAGGAGACGATAAAATTAAATTCTGTAGCTTTTATTAAATTATTGTAAATTATAAATGAGAGTTGCATATTATAAATGAGGACTTCAAGAAAGTTTTTGCAGACGCAGTTATCCATTTAGACCATTTTAGTCCAGGCTATATAGTTTATTTTTTGAAAAGAATCCTGAATAAGGTTTCTCGGCGCGATAATTATGTAAAAAATAGTAGAAATTGATTGTGTATGTTTTGGATAAAATCGGTATGTAGGAACATTGGTAAAAAATCGATACAAGTGCCGAAAACCGTTTTTTTGCGGATTAAGGGACGAAAAATAATTTTTTTCGTAAAACAAAAAATTGCACCTTGTAGCGCTTGAAAAAAAAATGGGTTTTTGGTGATCAAAATCGGTTCAGAAGTTTTTGCACAAAATAATAAAAACTGATGAAAAATGCCCGTTTTCTGAAATTGAATTACAGGGGTTCTAATGGTCGCAGAAACTTCTGCTTCGGCTTGTAGACTTCTGTCAGCGCGTCTGCGGCGGGAGAGGCTTGCCCCACCACGCGTCTAATCGCTTACCCGAGCGCTCGAAGCAACGCGACGCTTGATTTTCAAACGAGTTTTTCAGCCGATTGAATGAACCTCTCCCACAAGTCACGATAATGGATTTGCAGGGAATTTAATGACGAATAATTTAAGCCCAGGAAAAATGCTCTACGACCATTTTTCGGCTTGTTCAAGCCGTTTTTCGAAAATACCTTTTGTTAGTTTTTTTGTTTTGATTTAGGTAAAAAGTTCTTATTATTTTTGCATGAAATTTTTACTGCGGATAGACACGACCAAAAGCTACAATTTAAGCCGAAGCAGAAGTTTCTGCGACCATTAGAATTCGATTTCAAAAAATGGGTATTTTTCATCGTTTTTTTTTTTTTGCAAAAACTTCTGAACCGATTTTGATTAACAAAAACTCATTTTTTTCTTTTTTTCAAGCGATACAACGTGCAATTTTTTGTTTTACAAAAAAAATTATTTTTCGTCCCTTAATCCGCAAAAAAACGGTTTTCGGCACTTTTATCGATTTTTTTGCGAAGGTTCCTACATACCGATTTTATCCAAAACATACACAATCAATTTCTACTATTTTTTACCTAATTATCGCGTTGAGAAACCTTATTCAGGACTCGTTTTAAAAACTGAGCACTTTTCTGCTATATTGCCTGGATTAATTTTAGCCGGTCAGTAAAACGTTTCCTAAATTTGTACCAGCAAACTGGAAGCGTCGATCGGAAACAAGGAAGTGGCAGATCCAGAGTAAGGACAGGAGAAAAAGTTGAAATGGTTGGGCAAGTGATAATGGACAATCCAAGAAAATCAGTTCCAAAAATCCATCTGAGCCAACAAGCGAAGCTGCCCTATACATACAACGTCTCAACGAATTTTGAAAAATGATTTGGAGCTCCATCCCTATCGTCTGCAATCCACACATGAAATTCTCAGAGCGGACGAATATCTAAGACTAAATAAAGTTCTGCCAGTGGTTTATTAAAAACCATTTTGCGATGCTGTCTTCGAAAACGTTTTTTTTTTTTAATAGCTCGTTATAAATTACATTACTTTCATTTATACAATTATTTTTTTTGGAGGAATATTCTTTGATTTACATATTAACATCCTATAGCTAGATATATTGAAACAAATATTCTTTGTTGTAGAGAATAATGTTTATTTCATTGGACAGCGCGTTGGTCATGTTACTTTAACTAACCAATAAGAGCGCAGGGCGATCGCATCATTGCTGACGCATTCCGTTCTCAATCTGTTAGTCTGCTACGTTCGGCATCAGTCGTATTTTACATACTCGTTGTTTTTGCGAGACCCTCATCTCTACATTGTACTCGCAGCTACGGCTGTGAGTCGGTTTGGGTGCTCTATAAAGGCTATAGACATTACGAGTAAATTCCAGAGCTTTTGTAAGATTATCCGGTAACGGGTTGTAAATTATAAGTGTGATTTTTATGTGGCACTATATTGGCATTCATTTAATTTATGTTCAGTTCTCTCAGCGCCACGACGCGAATAAAATTTTTATTGGACACTTAAAACTACCGATTGAATTATCAGTAGCGTAAGTATCGATACGATTTTATTTATTTTTTCACTTATGATTCTTTTCGCGACGTTCCATTTTTTTTCTTAGAAACATTTCGAACTTTACGAGTTTATTTTCTATATCTTTCTCATATATTGTGTATTCTAGACATACGCAGATAAACTATTTTTTTTCAATTACACAGCTCCACAAAAAAAAAGTTGGGGGGGGGGGGGGAGATTTTTTTTTTTGGGGGGGGCGGCCCCCAACCCCAACCCCACCCCCCCCCCCCCCCCCGCCCCCCCTCCCCCCCACCCCAAAAAAACGCCCAAAAAACAAAAAAAAACAACAAAAAAATAAAAAAGAAATTTGATAAAAACCCAAACTATGAAATATATGAAATCCCATAATCATATATTTAATCAATTCCATAACCGTATAATCTCAAAAACTCCATGACCTTAGGCCCCATAACCTCAAAAACCCAATAACCTTATGATTCTAAAACCCCATAACTCAATAAAAAGAGACTTATTCGCGCTTAAGCAGTGTAAATCGATGTGTTTGAAACGGATTTGCCCTTCAATCCCAGTACCACTTAATCTCAAAACCGCGTGATCCTAAAACCTCATAACCTCAAAAATCCCATAACTTTGTGACTGAAAAACTTTATAAACCAGTAAAAAAGAGACTTATACGCATTCAAGCAGTGTAAATCAATATGTTTGAAACGGGTGTGCCCTTCAACCTCTTGAAGTTTTCAAGATTATGAAGTTTTAGGATCACGTGATTTTGAGGTTGAGTGGTAGTGAGGTTGAAGGGCACACCCGTTTCAAACATATTGCATTGATTTGCACTGCTTGAATGCGTATAAGTCTCTTTTTTACTGGTTTATAAGGTTTTTCAATCACAAAGTTATGGGATTTTTGAGGTTATGAGGTTTTAGGATCACGCGGTTTTGAGGTTAAGTGGTATTGGGATTGAAGGGCAAATCCGTTTCAAACATACCGATTTACATTGCTTAAGCGCGTATAAGTCTCTTTTTTACTGAGTTATGGGGTTTTAGAATCATAAGGTTATTGGGTTTTTGCGGTTATGGGGCCTAAGGTCATGCGTTTCAGCCGCTTCAGCACCTCGACGTAAAACTTTCCGGTTACGGTTGTCCCCTGCGGAACGAACTCATGACCAATCCCGGGCAATCAAAAAAGACAATCAGCATTGTCTTGATCTTTGACCTGGACATCCTGGTCTTCTTGGGGCGAGGGGAGTTCGAAGCCGGGTTGTCTTCACAGGTGTCCAAAAGTTCTTGGCAGGTTTCGCGCCTCGCTTTTTGATCGTCCGTTAGCACTTTTGGCACGAGCTTCGCGCACACCTTCCTCATTCCTAAAGACTCCGACACAATTTCGTGAACAATGGTTTTCGTAATGTCTAATGTTTTGGAAATTAAACAGACACTTAGACGACGGTCAGTGTTCAACAAGTCACGCACACGTTTCACATTGTCGTTGGAACTGGAGGTTGATGACCGTCCAGTGCGGTTCTCGTCGTTGACATCTTCCCGACCTTCTGCGAAGGCCTTGTGCCACCGGAAAATTTGCCTGTCCAAAAGACAATCGACGCCGAAAGCCTTCTTCAACATTAGAATGGTTTCCGCAGCACTCTTCTCCAGTTTCACACAAAACTTGATCGCCATCCGTTGCTCAAGCGAACGTTGCATTTTTTCTTGCACCGGGTTACTGTAACGACTCTCAAAGAACGAGTGATGCGACCGCTACAACGACCGGTAGCCAACTGACGCTTGTTATATCTTGTTGCCAGATCCCCCCCACCACAATCCCAGCACGTAAAGCGCGGGCTGGCGCGTACAGTCTCGGGAAAAAAAATTCACTGACATTACTTTCCGGACAAACACTGTATGAAATTTTTTGGAAACACAAATTTTGTGGTTCCAAGGCACTAACATGCCCCATTCTAAATACGATAATTTCATATTTCACCAGCCGTCTCTGATTAAAATAATCGAGCGCGACGCTCTCTATACAAAGCCCTTGTTATTCTCCTTATCTCTCTTTTCGATCTCATCTGGCGTAGAAGGAATCCTTTCTAAAAAATCATAAATCAGCTTCATTATCTAACACACGACGTGCATGGTTCTCCCTCTGCATCGTTAGCTTGCATTGCCGCGTGATTGATGCGTCCTACGTTTGGACATTTGCATGCCGTGCACTTTTTTAATTTCCTCCCATTTGCATATAATGAGGCAACGTGACCTGCGCCGGTACCAGCGTCGCCTCCAGGTGGAAAAATGATGGGGTTAGGACGAGAGTTACTCTTTGATTCTGCTTGAACATAGAACTGGTTTGATTTGTTTACCGTTTTTGTGAATTTTTTGTAGAAAAATAAAGGTTACTCTTAAAGTAATCATGACTAGAGCTCGTAGGTTAATAATAGTTTCCAGGACCGGTCTTAATGCGACTGGAATACTGTTATATGTGCCACATTAATAAAATACATCAACTCCTGCATATATGTACATAGTACAGTCGTAGTCCAATCAAATAACGCCAATATACTCCGGAATATAACCCGTCTGCCGTGTTGTGTGCCCCACTCTAACCAAGATACGGCACGTGCTAAAGGTCGAGTCGCGGAACCTAATTTACACTTATTGTTAATGTTAGTTGAACAGCGCTGGTCGATGCATCAATATTTGTGTGCACGAAACGTCGAATAAGTTTGCAAAAATATCGGGACAGCGTCCAACGCATGTTACGGTGGAGCGTTGGATCAATTTTGCGGAACTGATCTTTAATGGCACTGAATTTCGTTTTACTGTGTGTGATAGTGTACTGACGTGGCACTTAAAAAATGTTTTGCAACATGTTGCTACAGTAAAGTGGTGGTGTGAGTGCGCGAGACAGACTGAGACAATTTAACTTGGATTTAGTCAAAATGATGGTAGTGTGTAATATATAAACGACGGAAGTGAAAAGATATGGAGACATCCAAAAAAAAAACGTCATCAACTCTGGCTATGAACGAGAGAGATAGAAATAGCAGTCATGTCTAAGCTTTTGGGTTATGTCAAACTTTTGACAAGTGACTGTCACAATTTGTAAAATAAACAATAACTGTCATATGATGTGACAGTTTTGACAAGTAAATAAGGTTATAAATTCGAATAAGAATAGAAATACGTTTTTTTCTTGGCCAACTTTGATGACGTTTTTTTTGGATGTCTCTATATAATGTAGCTAACGTAGTGGTTGGGGGACTGGATGAGACAAAAGCCGTGGAAGGGCATTTGTTAGCTTCAAGGGTGTTGGAAAGCGAATCTGCGGAAGCAATTAGCGAGTGGTAAGGTACTCATCTACTATTCCGAGCTCTAATCATGAATATATGTATATTCATCGGATGTAAACGCTGTATAGGAATATATAGGGTATAGTGAAAAACAATAAAAACGTTGCAAGTAGGATAGGTGTCTAACGCGGAACCAGACACAAACATGTGCTTCATATCAGAATACGTTAATTTGATTATAAGCACTAGAATGCTAACAAAAATGTAAGCTGTGCAGCCGTGAAATTTATTACCTGTTTAGCCAAATAGGTTCAGGAAATACGTCCGGATGATCAATAATCTTAAATGCATGGATTTTATTTTATTAATAAAGTGAATTCAAATGTTAAGCAACATTTTAAATACAAAAATGGCTATTTCATCTGCAGCAACTTAATATAATTTGAATGGGCACCTGCTAGGATTTTTTTAGATTTAATTAGAGACGTCATGTGATTATGCCATTATTGTATTTGATTTAAGCGGACCAAACTATTAATTAATGAATCAGTGGGTATACCATTGAGATATTAATTAGATTTTATTATACAAGGTCAAGATCAAAGGGCTTCTAATTATTTATCTTTTAAATTTTCTAAACAACTAATACTTTTCAATACCCTTCAATTTATAACAACAATCGGACAATACTCATTCTATACTTTTTCCATCAGTAGATATTGTTATTTATAGTTATATGAGTTATTGGTTTCTATAGACTTTTGATGATTCATATACGATTTTAGAACAGCCGTGTGCATAATAATGGAAAGATTACAAAAAATAAAGGATTATATATACGTAGTATATGAATAGATGGACATTTCTGTATTCATGATCTCCCAAATATGCAGAGAAAATTATTAAACGACTTATTTGAGGCAATTTGCCTTAAAACAAATGATACAGATATAGACGGAAAATATACAAGCGTTATTCCGGACTTTTGACAAACCCTATATACAAATCTTCAATTTTTTAAATACTTAATTTTCCAGATAAGTAAATGTAAACCGACTAATGAAAATTTCGGTGAACAATTTTACAGAAAGAAATCCTACTACACTGTATTTTACTGGATTGCACGCTGTCTTACTTGAGGCCTCACAGCTTGTCCAGGTATGTGTAATACGTATCGTGGTCGGTTATTTGTATTACCAACAGCACAGTTATATGAATACTAAGTACATTAGAGATTCGTCGTGCAATCAGCCGGAAAAATTACCAATCGACGGTCCGACGAAAATCAATACTTGAATTCAAATTTGCTAAGCAAAGGCAGAGCGAATATTTCGGTCCACTGACTTGTGATGAACTCTTTTTATCTGGCAAGGATCAGGGGAAATGAACAGCATGTAAGGCAGTTGCTAATATTTAGATTCTACAAAAAAACATTGATTTACTATACCAAAAGTGACCAAGCAATTGTTAATTTAAACAATGATCTCCAAACGTTGAATATTCCTATAGATCATGACCCTAAGCATTAATCTATCCAAAACGTCTCTACAGTATTTGGTTCCTAAGGAACGAGACAAGATCTTATATCAAATTTAAATTAAATGATCGAGATATTGTATTCTGCAGTGCAGAACTCTTAGAATTATCCTTGACCTAAGGTTCATGAAAAAAAATTGTAATCGAAATGGTTCTGGGAATGGAATGATTTATAAAACTTTCACTCATTCTCACAAAAAAAGCAAAAACTTATTGATTCCAGTCTCGTCTAGATTTACGTATTGCTTTATAGAATAAATTCCCGTTAACTATTCCCGGATTTCGACCTTGTTAGGTCTCATCAAAGAGATCGCGACAAGAGCTTCGGCTTATTCTCTCGCCATGAGAATACAGTGGTGACATGGAGGACTGCCCTCTAGTGTGCATAAACAGGACCCACCAGCAACCACCAGATGTCGTTCCTGGTAGCACACCACTAACGGTAGGTCCGTTAAGCTCAAGTGTAATAAG
The DNA here is from genome assembly GCA_029963805.1 of Aromia moschata. Classification (NCBI taxonomy): domain Eukaryota; kingdom Metazoa; phylum Arthropoda; class Insecta; order Coleoptera; family Cerambycidae; genus Aromia; species Aromia moschata. Next base: position 2,993,481 of record JAPWTK010000014.1, on the reverse strand, counting down.
AAAAAATCCCTTTAGCATCAACAAATTACTATGGATTTATCATCAAATGGCCTCATTATTTTCATATGAAAATAACTTTTTATAAAGATATGGTAGAGGTGGGACATTATGTTAAAAAAGCAGATTAGAATATTTTAAGATTTTTTTTCTTATCAAGGAACTAAAATTATTGGATCATGTTTAAAAAATATGTCGGTTGCCAGATTCGAATTAATTTTTCGTTTCGTTTGTAAATTGCACTTTGAAGTCTCAAACCAATGCTTAGCTTTAAAAATTGGTAATTTGCTTTTGCTTTTTGTACTGGGAAATTAATAAAAATTATTAGTTATTAAATCTGGCTCTCATGGAAACAACTACGATTTGCAAAACATGTTTCTACACATTTTTCGTAATTATGTACATTGTTCTCATCTAAAATTAATAATGGCGTGGGATATTAATATTCTCTGGAGAAATTTATATTTGCTTATTCACAGTTTAGTAAACTAAGCACAGAGATTTTCGAATTAAAACTGGAAAGTTTATTTTTTTGGATATGTGCACAGCTTGCAGGTGTTTAGTCCGTTTTGTTGACGTACCATGCTGCTAGAAAATAATCGAGGAAAAAACGAGTTGCCAACCACACAAAATTTTCTTTAAATTGTAAATTACTATGACATCCTTGAAATAAAAGGCGCCTCTTATCAATATTCTGGAATATATTTTTCATTTCATTTGTAAATTGTACTTTGAAGTCTCAAACCAATGCATAGGTTTAAAAATGGGTAATTTGCTTTTGCTTTTTGTACTGGGAAATTAATAAAAATTATTAGTTATTAAATCTGGCTCTCATGGAAACAACTACGATTTGCAAAACATGTTTCTACACATTTTTCGTAATTATGTACATTGTTCTCATCTAAAATTAATAATGGCGTGGGATATTAATATTCTCTGGAGAAATTTATATTTGCTTATTCACAGTTTAGTAAACTAAGCACAGAGATTTTCGAATTAAAACTGGAAAGTTTATTTTATTGGATATGTGCACAGCATGCAGGTGTTTAGTCCGTTTTGTTGGCGTACCATGCTGCTAGAAAATAATCGAGGAAAAAAACGAGTTGCCAACCACACAAAATTTCCTTTAAATTGTAAATTACTATGACATCCTTGAAATAAAAGGCGCCTCTTATCAATATTCTGGTGACAATAAATTTTACCATTTAAACATTGTTAATAAACCTTTTGATATATTAAATTAACTATACTAAACGAGCACGTACGCGGGGGAGAGTGGGAGAAAAGTTAAAATAAATGAAATATTCTGAATATACATAATATTTTACTATTATATTGGTCTTAATAATAAAGGAATATTGATGACATCCCTATGAATATTCTGACACTCAAAATGTAAACATTACAATTTACAATAAATAATAACATAATAACTTTCCACAGTAGAGCCCATGGAATTACTGGAGTTTTTAGCTGATGCTGACATACAAGTGATGGTCATAGAGATCTCACAGTTTATCACCATCAGAAGTGTGTTTTAATAAATATAACAAGCCAATCCGTTATTTCTTCTAATTAAATGCAGTTTGATGCAACTGATATTTGTATCAAGTGATGTAACTATTAAAATTGTACGTTTCTAGTCCAATATACATACATATTTACATATGTACATGGGACGTTCCGTATCAATCGGGACACCGTTCTCTCCAAAAGTAGAAGCAAGGAAAAAATACGTTTAAGGTCTCAAAATGTTCGTATACTCAAGAGCTTTCGAATAAACGATGGCCGTTTTTGGGAAAATTTCGAAAATCAAAATGGCGACCATAAAATGACGACTATAATTAGAAATTAAAAAAAAATAATTCAGTACCTAGCTTAAAATCATTTATACAGGGAAATACCCCGATCTAATAGTAAACTTTATGATTTTGGACATGCTGAATCCGAATTTCATAATCTTAAAGTCCAAAAGTGGTAGGAATATTGAATATACTTAGTATCAGCCATTTTTGACCGTTTTGTTTTTTGTTTTTAGACCTTATCTCTCTAGAAAAAAGGTTGTTTTGTCTAAAAGTAGCTACTTTTATGTTTTTTTGACTTACTGACTTTGTGTTATTGGATTATGAAGTCTAAAAAAATAGTAGGACTAATACAGTAGGAGGAATTGTGGATATAGGTACTCTTATTGGATGGACGGCTTCTGTGACGTAATGCCTCGAAACTTGTCATTGATAGGTTTACTGTTTTACATGTGCTAGGAGACTGTTTTAAATCCTCACGTAGATGGAAGATGTTTTTTTTTTCGTGCCGAAAGATAAATCAAACGTCTGGCCGGACCGTAAATCACAATAAAACTTTTTCATTACTATAAGGGAAAGTTATAAATATGGTAAACAAAAGTCTCTTTTATTACCTAGCTAGAAGATTCGCGAACGTAAACACCGGTTTGAAATATAATATTGTTTGGGCCAAGGAAGTTTTTGAAGGTCGTAGTAAAGAAACGGACCTTTGGATTACTTGCTAAAAATATCCGAAGATCGGAACGAATCATAATATTTACTTATAGACCAGTAGAAACACCATTTATGATCTAATAAACTAGTGGAAATAATTAAGGGATAAAAAAAAATTTTCCTCCAAGTATCTAGTTTTTGGATCTGAACTTCTGATTGAACTGAAATTTTTTAGCGTCAGCGATTTTCGAGTAATCTTAAGAAAATCACCGACAAAAAAAATTTTCCAACATTTTTTGGTTCTTTTTTGTGGTCTACGAACTTGAAAACATGTTTTTGACTTAACCACCATATGGACCAGATAACTTGTTTATTCAGCTTCAATTCCTTTTTTTAAAGACTTTTTTTAAAGGATCATTTTGTGTTTGATTACACAGGACCACAAACATTTTTTTTGATGTGCGGAATACTACACTATGCCTACTTTATGTGTTTTGGGTCGCTGATTACGAATCCGAGCTTACTTTTGCTTGATCAGCTAACCTAACCTAAAAAAACGCTCAAAAACTAAAAAAAATCGAGTTCATAAATTGAATAGCACACGGGACCTCAATTTTTAAACTTGATAGCCCCTTCAACTGAACTCTTGCATCTGAAAATCTCCGAATCCAAATTTTCAAACTCCTAGCCTCTTAACCTAACCTCAAAAACCCCCCAAAAACTAAAAAAAACGAATCTAAAAACTCAACAGCACACTTCACCTGAATTTTTAAACTTGATAGCCCTTTTAACTGAACTCTCGAACATCAAAATCTCCGAATCCAAATCTTCAAACCCCTAAAACTAAACCCCCAAAAACTAAGAAAAACGAGTCTAAAAACTCAATAGCACACTGGACCTAAATATTGTAAAACAATAGACTTTTCAATTTATGTCTTGAACTGATGCAAAACGAAGCCTTCAAACACTAACCCATAGCCTCTTGTCCTTGAATGATGTTGATGATATGTATCTTCAGTCGTCGTTTCTAGCGATAAATTGGTGAATAGGATATATTGCTTCGCCAGTAACTAGCGACGTTATGAAAAAGTACCTCTAACTTATCGTACTCGATCAATATGTGTATATATATATATATATTCGTTCCTGGCGTAGGTGCCCCTGTTCTAAATAGGTAAGTCCTGGAGAAGTGGTACCTCCACGTAGTCCATGGGTAACGCTAAATCCACTTCAGCATATTACTGTTTTCAGGGTGGTGGAATTTCAGATTTTAGAGGTACTTTTTCATAATGTCGCTAGTTACTGGCGAAGCAATATATTCTATTCACCAATTTATCGCTAGAAACGACGACTGAAGATACATATCATCAACATAATTCAAGGACAAGAGGCTATGGGTTAGTGTTTGAAGGCTTCGTTTCTGCAGCAGTTGCATAAATTGATTCTGCAGCAGTTGTATAAGTCTATTGTTTTACTATAGGGCTATCAAGTTTAAAAATTCAGGTGAAGTATGCTGTTGAGTTTATAGACTCGTTTTTTTTAGTTTTTGGGGGTTTTTGAGGTTAGGTTAAGAGGCTAGGAGTTTGAAAATTTGGATTCGGAGATTTTGAGATGCAAGGGTTCAGTTGAAGGCGCTATCAAGTTTAAAAATTCAGGTCCCGTGTGCTATTCAATTTATGAACTCGATTTTTTGAGTTTTTGAGCGTTTTTTGAGGTTAGGTTAGCTGATCAAGCAAAAGTAAGCCTGGATTCGTAATCAGCGACCCAAAAAACATATAGTAGGCATAGTGTAGTATTCCGCACATGAAAAAAATTTTGTGGTCCTGTGTTATCGACATCTCAGCAACCCATGATCGCACAAAAAGTTAAAGGTGGGTTTCGAGAACTTCTCTATAACTCTCTATAACTCCCTCTATAACGTCTCGTTCTCTAAGAGAACGAGATATTCTCTATAAGAATTAGCCATTGGTTCTTCGAAAAAAAATCAAAATTTCAACAAAAAAATTTTTTTTTTCAAAAATTTGAACGCTGCGATTAAAATGTAACGAAAACTGAAAAAAAAAATTTTTTCTCTTTTTTGTCAAAGATTATGAGCTTTTTGGAGCAAAAAAGGCGATCTTTAAATTTTTTCAAAAATCAAATCGAGTAAAACAAAAAAACGGCTGGCTGGATTGAATTTAATCTCTGTAGGGTTTTTTGTGGGTATATTGAACTGTAAAAGGCACACTTAACATCAGTGGTTCCCTCAATATTTTTGATTCAGCGCTTGATTTTCCGCAAAACCACCAAAAGCCCTTTTTTTGTTGCTTTTTCAAATTCATGTAAAGAATGAAAAAAATTTTTTTTTTCGAAGAACCAATGGCTAATTCTTGTAAGAATTTATTCAAGTTCTCGAAACCCACCTTTAACTTTTTGTGCGATCATTGGTTGCTGAGATATCAATAATCAAACACAAAATGATCATTTTCAAATAAACAAGTTATCTGGCCCATATGGCGGTTAAGTCAAAAAATTTTTTGTCAAGTTCGTAGACCACAAAAAAGGACCAAAAAAATTTCGAATTTTTTTTTGTCGGTGGTTTTCTTAGGATTACCTAGGATTACCTAAGGATTACCTAAAATCGCTGACGCTAAAAAAATTCGAAGCTCAGATCTAAAAACTAGATACTTGGAGCTACAATTTCCTTTTTAAAAATTTTCTGTGCAACCGTTTTTCTCCAAGTTAATTGAAAATCACATAAAAATTTGGAATTTTTTTTTGATCCCTTAATTTTTTCCACTAGTATATGACTGACCTGAGTTTTCCCCCCTTCGTCAAGGTGAGCTTCATGAGCTAGATAGATAAAAGTGCCCGGAAATTGGATGTTATTGCAGTTTTTCTAAGATTACTCGAAAACTAGGCATAAAATCAGAAATGTGGGTTTTATAAAAGTTATTATAAGTAGCTCTAACTTCTAATAAAACGATGATTTTGATTTGTATGCACTCTCTAAAATGTTTGCTGTGTATGACCTCTAAGTCGCACTGATTTTTTACGTTCATCCTACCAATATACCGCTTGATTAGAAAAGCGGGAACGTCGTTTTTTTGCCTCCGAGATTTTAATTACAATCGGACACAATCGAGCAAGTTGATTAGCCCAAAATGGATCTCCGAGCAAGAAAGGGAGGCCCGTGAAACTACAAATTACGAGCCCCATTTGAATTATTAGTCGTAATTAACTCACGGATTGTACGACAGAACGTCTCTCGCAGTGACGTTGCGTATTTGTAGTTTTTTTCTTCATGTACCTGTTGGTAGGCGTTCACGGTACGTCAACGCGACAAGGAAATAACCGACTCGAAGTGTTTACGTTTTTTTTTTTTTTGTGCAGTCGCGTTGCGGTCAATAAAGATTATATTATGATTAAGGTCCGGGAAAGTAGGCTGTCACGCAGAGCCGGCACTACACAACTCTATGATTAAAGTATAAACCGTATTTTTTAAGCGCATATTTCTTGCCCATGTATACCCACGCCACTGTCCGTGCGTAAAATGTTATCCCAAACGAAGTCTTCCCAACAAACCAGGACTTCGTAATACACTCTCCCAGTAAGACGGCCAGCTATTCCGATAGCGACCTGGCGGCGGTGTAAACGGGTCGACCGCCGCATTGAAAACAATTCGCGAGTTAGTCACTCGTGAATTCGTGTACTGTATTTACATACTCGTATTAACTGATTTTGTGGGGATTTCTGCAATAATGGCACAGTCGTTACCATTCGTGAATAGACTTAAAAAGATGATGGAAAATTACAATGATTTTACAATAGACGGATCACATATTTTATGTATTCCTTTGCGGTAAAAGTGGTGCAACTTTATGAATCCATGGGCGTGCATATATCTTTTATAAATTCGAAAATTGTGAAATAATTTTTTTTCATTCTCATCAATATAGGAGATTAAAATTAGCCTGCATACAAAACTCTTAATATTTGTAATATAATTTGCTGTAAATAATGCTCATTTAGCTAGACAATCTCAAAAAATTGTCTGTTTTAATAAACCTAGCTGAAATACACGTCACCGGCGTCTTAAACAAGTAAGAATTCCTAATGTAAATCATTTTAACGACGTCGTGAAAATTTTATGGCACAGTGGACCGAATAAGTCGGATATTCCGAATTAACGGTTCCAACAGAGAAGCGTTGCCGGCTCTTCAAAATTTTCTTAAGTTATAATATTAACTAATTTTTTTTAATTTTAACTAATAAATTTATATCTATGTATTTTTTTTTAAATATTCCCAAACTAGCTTTCTAAGAATGTCACGAACCAACAGTTTACTGTAGTATGAAGTATAATTGTATAGTGAGCTTAGCAATTTTAGAAAATATATATGACAACCTTGCTTTTTTACCTATTTTCAATTTAGAATGGAAATTCTATACATACTAACAGAATTTTACTTTCTCTCATATGCCATCTTCCGTCAATAACATGACGGATTACGAGTCCGGCCCTGTGTTACAGCACACGTTGGGAACCCTAATTATGATGTTATTAATGTTATAAGAAATATTTTCCTTTATGCTAGATGGAATGGTTTTTTTATTGGATTTAGCTAGTGGTTTAAAAGTGGTACTCTAAATGTATATGTCAAAATATTTATATGTACTCTATTTCCATTCTAAATTGAAAATAGGTAGAAAAAAAGCAAGGTTGTCAGATATACTTTCTAAAATTGCTAAGCTCACTATACAAGTATACGTCATACTTCAGTAAACTGTTAGTTCGTGACGTTCTTAGAAAGCTAGTTTGGAAATATTTAAAAAAAAATTCATAGATATAAATTTATTAGTTAGAATTAAAATAAAGCGTTTAAAATTGCTGGAAAAAATAATTGTAAATTCAAACAACTTTATGTATATTACTATACTTCAGAAAATTTTGAAGAGCCGGCAACGGCGGCTCAGGCGGCTGGCGGCACAGAGTAAAACCACTGGCGGTAACACCGGTCAACGAGATTATTAGACTACTTTGCATTTAATACATTGCTAATACTTCTTCGGTCCACTTTGCCATAAAATTTTTACGACGTCGTTAAAATGATTTACGACTTTAGGCACTCAACTTGTTTAAGACGCCACTGACGTGTATTTCAGCTAGGTTTATTAACACAGACAATTTTTTGAGATTGTCTGGCTAAATGAGCATTATTTACAGCAAATTATATTACAAATATTAAGAGTTTTGTATGCAGGCTAATTTTAATCTCGTATATTGATTTCAATGAAAAAAATTATTTCACAATTTTCGAATTTATAAAAGATATATGCACGCCCATGGAATCATAAAGTTGCACCGCTATTTTTGTTCCCCAGGCGTATTTATCATTTTCAATTAAAATGAGAAGGACTATACAGCAGTGGGGCTTCGTGTTGGAAAATGTTGGGGTTGCTAATGGATACTTATGAGAAATATGGTGCAATTGAATATTTTCAATATTTTTAAGTCGAATCTGAAAGGAATTTTAGGGCTCTTAAAAATATTTACTAGTATACAGTCTGTCCCAAATTGGTTATGCATGCATTGTTATCACGCTTATTATTGGAGATGGTATATAAGTATAAGAACAAAAGTTTCGTTACTTGATCTTCCATACAATTTGTCTTTTTCAGAAATACAAACGAATGTTAGTGATACAAAAAAAATGAAATTGGTTTCAAACATACCTAACCTTAAGATTCCTCCCAAGAACTAAATAGATATTACCATAGATCAGCTAATGCTAAATATATAAAATTCATTTCGGTTATGGCTTGCCCTGTGTTATTATGTATATTTATGAGAAAGGTTTCTTGAAGCTATATTATTAACTCGAATGTATCATTAGTCTTCCGTAAATATTAATATTAATTCTTTTACAGAACAGGTATTACACCTTGGGGGTATTATAAACTAGAGAATACATATGTATAATTCAATAATGTATATTGAGAGCAGTAATTCTCTCTCTCAAAAATATAATTTGAAAGAAATATACAT